>OV884013.1:116093173-116205168 GCA_930367205.1 Acanthosoma haemorrhoidale | reverse complement strand
CGCTCATTCATGCAGTATTTACAAACAGCCCAGAGACCTCCCAAATCCACCCGATTGTTACCTCCCTCGCATGCGAAAGAGGAAGCGGAGTCTTGGGAAGTCCCCCACGCTCCTCCGTCAGCCGCGTCACTGGATACGAGCCAATGTAGGCTGACCAAGAGCACGAGAGCCACAGACGCTCAGGACATGATTGCAGAAACTGGTCATTTTCAGGACTCCCACTGTCATGTATTTATAGCAGGTCACGAGGTCACTGCCGTTTTAGTCTTCGAGGAGGATTATAGGGATGAGTGGTGCAGTGCAATGACTGTGCTAGGGGATTAGGGTGGCTGGATAGGTTGCTATGAAATTTCGTGAGCTTGAAAGGGATGAGTTTGAGAATGTAAGGTATATTCAGATCATTGTGAAGGGTTTTGTTGCTGACGTAATAAGGGGCATTTACTATTGTTCTCAGTACTTTTGATTGAAAGGATTAGATACCTTTGATGTTTGACTTTTTTACTGTCCCCCATAGCTCTATTCCGTATGGCCTAAGTATAAGTAGTAAGCAATTTTAATAGCAAAAAGTGATTTTTGATGTTGAATCAGATATATTTATTTCTACGTGTTAATATAATTGCTTCTAAAATCCCTGATCGATATAACAGAGTGACATTTAAGCTGGGAAAACAAATACTGGATCACAATATGCACGGCAATGTTTATAGCTAGGAAATATTTCCAATTGGCGGATTTCTCAGGCTCTGGAATTGGTGAAATTGCTGGGATTTCACAGTCCAACGAGCCAGCCACAGACTGAATGAGAGGTCCGTCTAAATCCCCCCCCCCCGCATTGCAGGCGACCACAGCACCCTTCAATTTCATATCTGCTGGCTGAAGCTAGTCTTGAAATAGTAGACATGACTGAACAAACACTCCACGCTCTCTCTACACTACATGGTTTATTAGTCAATAACAATTTACACATAATAATATTGATCGTGGACTTGAAGACATGCCGAATAAATCATAAATTAATAGTATACATGACAATTTATAAATGAACAATTCCAGATAAAAGTCAACAAAGGACTATTATTTTTTTGACTTATTATTTTAACGTTAAATAAAATTAAAAACGATGACATATTAATATAATGGTTTACAATTTTATTAAATTTAAGGACATGTAATTTTTACAAATAAATGAACGATATATAATGTTTTTTATTGGTAATTATTTCTCTCTACGACTCGTTTTGTTTATGAAGTTGATTCGGTGGGTTTTTAGTACCCAGCAAAAAAATTAGGTTCTGGCTTAAAAAAAAAGTTTACATCAACTCATCCTTAATAAATATTTATTTACTGTTATTCTGCAACGTTATTTCAATAATTTAACTTTAATTTAAAATTTTTAATTAGACGGAAAATAGAAAAGTTTTTTTGGGTTAACTCCAGTTTTCACGACCATCTCGTTTGATAGTTCATAGTCATCATAACTATTTAGCTGATTATATTTCTGCTTAATTTGCTAATTAAGCAGATTAATTTTCTAATCAAGCATTAAAAATTAACCAATTTTTTAATACAATTTAAATATTCTAATTTTCGTAACTAAAATTACCTATGACTGTGAGAATTTTTTTTTCTCTTTATTAATAAAGGTTTTAAGCCATTGTGTTATTTAAATTTTGAGACTTCGTCTCCACTATTAAACGAGTCTGCTGCCAGATTAAAGATACAAACACTAGCTAATTTTATTACAATGTTCAAATATTACAAAACCCATTATATAACGGTGTAGAACCGCATCCAATGCCTACTTCATACTTCATGCAATAGCTATGATCCGGTAATCCTATTTTCTATTTTCTTTCTTAGTATGTCTTGCCTTCCTCCTTCAAAATTCTGCCCATTCACAAAAATTTGCACAATTATATTGTGTATTTTTAACTACAAAATAGTACTTATTCACTGTTTTCTATGAAATTATCATATTTAGATTTTTTTTTTTTTTTTCTTAGCTCTCGAACTTATAAAAATGTGGAAAAAATAAAATAAAATTATTTTGGGCTAATGAGTGCCTTTCACTAAGGGGAGTCCCCCATTTGAAGGATGTATGAGAAGGATATAGGGTGTGGAATGCCTAAAGGAGGCGGGTGGAATCAGGAAGGTAGTGAGAGTCTACTTAGGGTGCATATTTAGAATGAAGTTGATTTTGATTAAGAGAGATTGAATTGAAATTTAAGGTCAGAGATCCTGTTACGATCTCGATTTTCATTCATATTTGTAATGTCGAATGAGTTATGCGACATTTGGTCTAAGTGAATTTTAGTCAGTGATCAATTTTAGGGAAATAAACTTTTAAAAAAAATTTTACTATTTCTTGGTGAAAGCATTTTTCTATTGCCAAACTGTCCAGGTAAATATAGTTATTGACTCTACAAAGCCCTGAAATCGACATTGAAATCACTACCTGACCATCACCTTCAAATTGATACCGTATCCCTCAAGCCATACTTTTCGATACCTAATCTTTCTCATCTGGATAAAAAACTGATGTGGAAACCTTACATGAGATTAAAGGCACAAGATTTAATTAAAACACGTTTAGGATTATATTCGTGATCTATTGTCACGGGTTCCTAGAACTCATGCCATGAATCCGTAACACTGCTATAAATGCGTAACAGTGGGAGTTATGGCAATGGCCAGCTTCTTCAATCATGCCCTGAGCGTATGTGGCTCTCGCGATCTTGGTCAGCCTCCGCTGGCTCGTGTCCGTTGACGCGGCTGACGGAGGAGGGCGGGGGGACTTGCCAATACTCCGTTTCCTCCTTCGCATGCGAGGGAGGTGACAACCATGAGAATTTGGGAGGCCTCTGGGCTGTTTATAAATACTGCATGAACGAGCGAGTGAATAAAAATTGTAAATATGGTGTGAATGAAAAAATTTATCACAATTACTTATTGCCCAATGAGGCAGATTGTAATTTCATCATAATAAAGTTGTTGTTGTATAAAATAAAATATGTTTATATGTAAGAATAATAGTAAACACAATAATAATAACTCATTATGTTGCAATTTTTCACTCAAACACAATGCCTATAGTGGGTTTAAATTTAATATGGGGATGTATAATTTTATATGTGGCCCACGGAGTTATGATGCATTACCAAAGTGCTTGGACAAGATCATTTGGGTTGACCACCCCTCGCGTTAGATGGTGGATAGACCAATTGTAGTTTGACACATATCGATAGTCTGATGAAAATACGTTGTCGAAATTAAACGGCGATATGTGAATATTAAGCTCAAATTTCCCCTTGTAAGTTGGCGAAGTTCGCTGAACACCACAAAGCATCGAAGCCATTCAACACGTTAGTTGAATTGACTCTAACCTGCTAAGGCAGCAGGTCTTTGATGTAGACTGATTAATGACGACACAAAATGTGATTTACTGTTCACATCTACTGAATCGATTTTGACAAATACTCGAAGCAATTCATATTTAATAACTCAGTAGATGTTGTAACTGAACAGACTATCACAAATCACAGGCTTACATCATTGGGATATGTCACCTCAAATATTGAATGAGTAAGTAATATGTGGTAATAAATAATAATAATATGGTAATAAACCATTATTTGCACTGTGTTATAATATTATCAAAATATAAAAATTTAATGGAAGAAAAGGAATGAAAATGATTAGAAAAGAGATCAGTTTCACTGTTATATTTAAGGGAACTTGTCATCTTACTAATAATGAAAAAACCGAATGACAATGAAAAAGGAATGAACAAGAAAAAGAAGAAATCTAAATGAAAGAACTGCCAAGTAGATGAAGACTGTATTGAGGCAGGCGTGACCCAGTAAATACAGTGCCTTATAAATAAATATAATATAATACTATTCAGTTATTAGTATTCTACATTTCTTGTTAACATTCCAATTTATTTTATTTTAAACGAAAATATCAGTGAATATATATATCTTATTAACGTCACATTTGTGTCTGTAACATCAAACAAAATGGGAACAAATTCATTATTCTCACATATTCGTGAAAATTTAATGGAAATTGTAACCGTTTAACAGCCAAACAGAAAATATACTGTCAGAATCGAGAATTGAACCTCCTCGAAGGGTGCCTGAGTTACTATTGAGCCACGACTTCAATTATAATATAATAACATATTCATTAATAGTGACACAGTGTTTTTTACCTATAGTTATTTATACTTACCAGTCATGTTATACACCCACATTCCTTCTTCTTATCTGCACCTTATGCAAATACATATAGTTTATCGAAACGTTATACATTATTAAATTTAATGAAAACACAGCAACTATTTTTCATGATAAAGACTTTTCTCAAAGCAGAAGCTTTACGGGGTTGAAATTAATTATTGAAACTTCTTTATTATGATAAAATGGCAATCTGCCTTATTGGGCAATGTTGCCCATTGCATTCAATGTTTCTCATTCATATATATTTGCAATTGTTTATTCATACAGTATTTACAAACGGCTCAGAGACCTCCCAAGTCAACATGGTTGTCACCTCCCTCGCATGCGAGAGGGAGATGGACAGGGTGAGAGAGAGAGAGAGAGAGAGAGAGAGAGAGAGAGAGAGAGAGAGAGAGAGAGAGAGAGAGAGAGAGAGAGAGAGAGAGAGAGAGAGAGAGAGAGAGAGAGAGAGAGAGAGAGAGAGAGAGAGAGAGAGAGAGAGAGAGAGAGAGAGAGAGAGAGAGAGAGAGAGAGAGAGAGAGAGAGAGATGGGGGGGCAATGAGTAATTGCAATCAATATTTCTCACTCGCTCATTAATACATTATTTACAGACAGCCCAGAGACCCCCAAGTTCACATGTTTGTCACTTCCCTCGCGTGTGAAAGAGGAAGCGGAGTCTTGAGTCCCCCACGCTCCTACGTCAGCCGCGACACTGGATAAGAGCCAGCGGAAGCTGACCAAGAGCGCGAGAACCACAGACGCTCAGGACATAATTGGAGAAACTGGCCATTGCCAGGACTCCCACTGTCACACATTTATAGCAGGTCACGAGGCCACTGCCGTTTCAGTCTCCGAGGAGGATTATAGGGTTGTGTGGTGGAATACAATGACTATGCTAGGGAATTACGGTGGTTGGATAGGTTACTATGGAATTTCATAAACATGGAAGGGATGAGTTCTAGAATGTAGGGCATATTAAGATCATTATGAAGGGTTTTGTTGCTGACGTAATAAGGGCATTTACTATTGTTCTCAGGACTTTAAAAGAATTGGATACTTAGTACAAGACTAAATTAATAATACACCGGACACGTAGAGCCGGAAAATGATGTGTATTTGTCGTAATCACTAACTGTCTTCATTTGTTGTTGATAAAACACATATTAACATAAGTTAATACATAAAGTATAAATAGCACCTAGTTAGCCAGTCGTGCCAATATCAACAAACTTTAAATATTCCAAAATAAGTTTCTAAAAATGTTGTTGGACCAAGGTATACTGCAATAATTAAATTGTACGAACCATATGGCATATTATATTCAACCAATTTTTAAATCGATAACCACAAACTTTGTACATAAATGTAACAACTTACCCGACAAATTACCCGAACATAATGGCATGTCATAATATATTATAAAGAATTATTTTATTTATTTAAATTTATCTGTATTTTAATTAATACTTCGTTCCTTGAAAATTAATGTTTAACAAGTAATGACTGCGGTCCTCTGTTGAAGTTTAGTGCTTATAGTACATAATATATTACTGATAACAAAAAACCGGAAAACAATGGTACTGATCTTACATAATTGAAACTGGATTTTACAAATTAATAAGATGAATTGATAATTAATAGTAATTATTTTATAAATTGTTCAAATATTACTAATGAAGGAAATTATTAAAATGAAACGTGGTCACGTGAATTATTAACTATTGCCCAAGCCAAATATCAAATATAGCTAAGGCTGTAGACAGATTTTAAATCTAGTCTTAAAGACTGGTCTTTCTCTGCTTAGGTAGAAATAATTATCTGCTGAGTTAAATAATCTTTGTAGAGGAGCGTCTTTTAAAAGAAAAGAAAGAAATGCTTTATTATGAAGTACAAGCAAAACACTGGTATATACTAATATTAAGAGTTACGTTACTAGATACTAGGTGGAAGGTCTAGGGACGAGTGGGGTCTGGGGCTAAAGCTGAGACATATATGTATAAGAAAAGGATAAGATTCTGGGAAGTAAGGAGGCCTTGAAGGGATGCGGTTGCTTACTTAAAAATAACAGGAACCATCAGTGACTTCCATGAAGTCACCAGGCAGGTATACAGTTCTGCTCAAGCCCCTTCTACTTGTTCTTTAGCATTATAAAACTGTTTAAACCCAAGCCCAAGTGATCTTGAACTAGTTTAATATGTATGTATTTTATGTATCATATGAATATCAAAGTAATATAACTATATGCAAAGAATTTCCTTGACTCTTGAGAGTGCTCTAATTGCATTAATCTTCCTCGATGTTATTGAATGTAGCTTTTCCTCGAACGGGAATGTGAATTTAAAATGTTTTCCCTCACGGCCATTAATTTCTAAAGGGCTTTCTAAGGGATATCTTCTCGAGAGTCGTCAGTTTGCAGGCCCCCCCCCCCTCTCTCTCTCTCTCTCTCGCATGCGAGGGAGGTGACAACCATGTTGATTTGGGAGGTCTCTGGGCTGTTACTGTATGAATGAGAAACATTGATTGCAATTACTCATTGCCCAATAAGGCAAATTGTCATTTTATCACAATAAAGAAGTTTCAATAATTTATATCAGCCCCGTAAAGCTTCTGTTTTGAGAAAAGTCTTCATCATGAAAAATAGTTGCTGTGTTTTCATTAAATTTAATAATGTATAACGTTTCGATAAACTATTTTTTTAAAGTTACTCGCCCTATCCCAAAAGGGTTTACTTCCGAGCAAGTAAGAAAAAATCCACTTTGCCCTATATTTACTGCAATAGCTGTTACCAAAGCGATCTGATCAAAATGAAATGAATTATCCACTACGAGAAACATAACCAAAAAATATTTTATTTAATTTCGTCCGAGTCGATTCTATTTGGTTTATTTTTCTCAATATTTCAGCTTAGTTAATAGTTTTAAATTGATTTTCTCTTCCCTTGCTAGCGAGTATTGAAACCCTTTTCAATATTATAACTAATATTTAATTGTTAACCAGTCTTATTTATTTTTATGAAAATGGGTATTTTACTGTAACACTGGAATTTTCTTGAGCGATTCACACCAAACTTGCTTGAATTACAATCTAGAAAGAAATAATGAAGGTAGAATTTATTCCTGGCCATCCTTGGAGGGTAGAGGGTGGCATTTAGACCAAATGGCCGATATTGTTGATAAACAACGTCAGCGTTCCGTCCCCATAAGTAAGCGATGAGGATTTATGAAAAATAGAATGTCCAAATCGACCTACATTAGCGTCAAATCCTTAGTTGTCAGGTTCGCTAAGCTGATTTGTAACATTCTCAAAGCCATACGGGCACAAGTCCAGTCGAATAGAACTCTGTAGAATCTTCTAGAAGATTGTAAAATCTAACGACGCGGACAAATCCGAGAAAGGCCGAATACCATAATTTATTCAATTTATAAATACGCAGGATATTTCTTTTTATAATATCTAAAAGGCAGTTGTACCGCTTTGAAGTGAAATCGACCCTTACAAAAAATGTTTTTTTCCAGCAGTACAAAGAGAGCGTTTTATTATTCCTACCAAGGAGGAAGCAGGATTTAGGGAGCGAAAGGGTAAAGGATCCCATTTCTGAAATGGGAGGGATGAAATAATACCTTAGTGACGGGACAGCTTACTCGAAAGGGCCGCTCTGATTGGCTTAGCGTTCAACATCATTGACCAATCACACGGCCCGTTTCATCCGTCCTCTCTTCCTGTTTAGCCATCTCCGCCCTTTGTATTATATATATATATTCGAGTATAATCGAAGGTCGTTCATTTGTTCAAACGAACCATCGGACAAGGCAATGTAATGCTTATTGTTTTAGGATAATTCCATAATAACCCTATTATCTATTTAAATACATTTGACAGAGATGAACCGAAATTTGTATAGTTTCTTACCTATTCCTGGAGGAGGTCCTTTAACCATAAAGGATTTTTTTTCAGCTAACGAGTCGGTGTTCTGAGAAGTACATGTCATGGTGTCAAAAGGAAATATCCTCATATTTCAGATTCATCAAAACATTTTTTTTTAAAATACAGTTGAGAAAAAGAATGAAATACTAGGTTCAGACGACGTGGCACTCTTTAAATATAAATATCGTTTAATTACTTTTAGCTATCCATGCGTACTGTGCTGACGTGCATTTTGATGTTATAACCGTGACAACATCTTTGCGCAAAGGTAATTACTCTTGAGGAAATATTTGGCTATTAAGTTAAAGGTGAGCCCCATCACCTTGTAGAGTCTTGTCAATGAAACCAAGTACATTGTGTATCATTGTACTTGTATTGATTATATAACTTCTATTCCGATTCAGACCTTGTATAGAGTGTACCGATGGTTCAGGACATATAAAGTGTAATATGTAAATAGATTCGCCTAAGAATCTATACTAAATAAAAGTTTTGTCATTTTTTTGGGGGGGGGGGGATTAAGTTATTTATTAAGTTCATCAGGCGTACCTCTCATTGAAAAAAAAAAAACCTCTAAGTCATGAGTACGGTAATATTTTCTTGGATCCATCAATTATCAATTGGATATAATTTCTTCTAGAACGCCATCTGAAGAAAAAATATATTAGTGAATACTTCAAAGTTGTAATTTCTAGTGAAAGTAAAAAAGTTAATTTAAATTTAGTAAAATTTAATTCACCGGCGTCTCAACTAGTTCTCCCCCCCCCCATATTATTTATTTATTATATTTTTAAAAATAGTTTAAATGAATTTTAATATATAATAATAATTAGGTTAGCCTTGCCCCCCTATAATTATTGGGTTGGTGCGTATGAAATGTCGGATTTTCTTTGAATGTGAACGTTTGTCTATCTGTTTTTGTTTTTGACATAACCTGGTTTATAGTCGTACAGTCCATTGCCAGAGTCACATTTTGGCAAAGAAGATTTTCTCAAAAGTGTTCCCTTTTGTTACTTGCTTTGAATTTTGCACCGATATGAATTCAACCGATATTCGTGTAATTTTCTTATATGAGTATGAACTTGGTAATAATGCTGCAAAAGCTGCACGCAATATAAACCAGGCGTTTAGGGAGAATACTGTGAACGATCGATAAGTGCAGAGTTGCTTTGAAAAATTTCGGTCTGGTGATTTTTCCCTACAAAATGAACCAAGTGGAAGACCCGAAACGTCTGTGAAAAATGATGCTCTGAAAGCATTGGTGGAAACGAATCCAACTGTTTCTTCAAGGGAACTTGCTGCCAGAATGGAAGTTGACCATACAGCAATATTGCGAGATCTTTCTGAAATTGGCAAGGTGAAAAAAATGGATAAGTGGATACCGCACGAACTAACCGAGCGAAATAAGCTCGGTAGTAAATTTAATAAAATTAAATGAATTAAAATATGAAATTTTGCAGCACCCACCTTATTCACCGGATCTTTCACCAACCGACTTTCATTTATTTAAACATTTAGAACAGTACGAAAATGAAGACATTCTGAAAAATGCCATATCAGAGTTCATTGATTCTAAAGATCAGAATTTCTTCAAGACAGGCATCTATGCATTAAATCTCGTTGGGAAAAGTGTATTGAAGTAAATGGAGCATATTTTGATTAAATAAACAGCTTTTGGAAAAAGATATGCAGTTTAATATATTCACTTAAGAATCCGGCATTTCATTCGCACCAACCTAATACATATCCCGGTTACAATGAGCGTTACATTATATAGTTGGTTTTCGTAATCTTTTAGAAAAAAAAACTCCGGTTTCTGGGTGGGTATTTTTTCAGGCAGATCTGATATCACAGAAGATCCAGTGTAATAACCAACTCCAACCTCCATAGCTTGCTGAAAGCAAAGAGTATTAATTCATCATAGAATGCTTAATAAACCTAACCGTAATAGCCTCTGATAAACAAACCAACAAACGCTTCAGCTGGTTGACTGATGAGCTATGCAGAACAGGACTTAGTTAAGTTATTAAATACACCGAATGATTTATTACTACTACCAGATGAAACGGTCTGAAATTCATATCTGCTTATTAAATACTCCCCCTCGGTGACTACGACAATGGCTCACGCAGCATTGTTTGGTGGTCCATTCGTATCCCTGTTCAATGATGGGGAATATGGCGGCAGGCAGAAGTCATTTTAGTAATAAATGCATTAAAAGCATATCGTTTTATGTAGTAAAAAAGTTATTTTGCCTCTATTGGCGATTTTTTGACAGGCCTCAAGTAGCTAAGTAAATAAATAAATTAGATGAAGAGACCCAAGAGTTCAAAAAAACCATACATACTCGTAAAATCACCTTTTTAGCGTTTTTTATTACCATTATAGCATCCGTATACTTTGAAACATTCAAATAGGTCCTCCTAGTAAAAGGATCCCTTTCACTCCTATATACTTTATTTTTCCCCCATTCCTATTTTCAAATTTTGAGAGCTTTGAAAAAATAAATAAATATACATGTATATACTTTGAAAGAAACAAGTTTGTATCAAATATCTCATGTATGGAATTTCCCTAAGTAGCATCGGAATCCTAAGTTTTATTTACTATAATAAATCGCTATTCTGTCATGACGAATAGCACATCAAAGGTAATATATTGAAACCTACCTCATTTTCTACCATTTTTATTTTCTAATTTATTATATCAATTGACCTTAACTAATTTGGTAGGTCCGTCATGAGATCTTTAATTCAACTTGTTTTTATGTGTTCGACATAGGAAATTATCCCGATTGAATCGCCCGATCTCAAGGCTAATGTTATAGTTATTAATAAATTGAGAAACTGGGAATTGTGAAATATGTACAAGTAAAATGGTTATAACAAATAATTATAATTATAAATAGTGCTGACATTAGCTATATAAAAAAATATTCATTTCCTTTTGAACAAGGATAGTTACTACTAATTAATTATATAAAAAAATGAAAATTGAGCTCAATCTCTTTTTAATGGATCCATAATAATAAAAAAAACAATATCTATATCACCCAATCGATGATCTCCGTTTAATCCAATCAACGTTACTGTTGATCTCTGGTTCTTCTTCTTCTTCTTCTTCTTCTTCTCCTCTTCTTCTGTTGGATACCGCCAAGTCGGGGTCTTGCTCTTGTTCTCCCTCTGGCTGTCAGGCTAAGACTGACTAAAACTCGCCCTTCATCTCATCCCCACTCCTAAGAGCACAAAGGGATGATGCTTACCAGCTGGAAGGGTTGCAGGCCATGATATTCTCAAATATCATGAATGTTACAATTGCCTTCCCTTATAAATAAAAAAAAAATTTATGAAACTTTTTTTTTTTTTTTTAAGTGGACCCACAATATTTTGTTGCTGCGTTCGATTTGTTGAATTGGTTGTTTATAACGGGTGTTGAAATTTTACAAAGTTTATAATAATAATAGTTAAAATTTTGCAAGGTTTTAAATTGCTTGAAGAGCGTACAAGTTGTTTTAATTTTTTACTTAACTAAATTATTATGCTAATTAGTATGGATTAGTTCGAAGGTACATTGTTTTATGGATCATAACGCGATTTGGAAAACATTTGTTGAAAAGACGGTTGAGTGTGATTAGTAATACATATTGGTTTTTTAATTAAAATACTAGACAATTCTACTGGTAATTAGTAACAATAGAGAAAAATTGTTGAGTGGGTGTGTGTGATTTGAATATTTTACCTGAGTGAAAAGATAGTGTTTATAAAAAAATTATAAATGTTACGAAAAGATAGGGAGGTCGTTGTCGTGTATAAAATTGTATGAGCTCATTTTATTTCCTTGCTATAAAATTAATTATAATGGACTTAAGCATTCAAAGAATATTTAGGATCTGTTTTATAGATTAAGTGATAATGAAAGCAAAAGCTTCTCTTGCTGATAATTCCATAGACTTTACTAGGGTCAATACTTCTAATAATAGTTTTGTTTTTGTTTGTATAAACTTCTAAAGTTTATGTGTCATCCGATCAGTATTATTTTCATTTAATAATAAAAATAATAAAAGAAAACTATATTTTTTTTTCTTTTTTTGAAGTCATATTGTATCGAACAAAAAACATCCCTGTAATTATTTTTAAATGCCTTCCATTCATTAATTTTAATGTTGTTCAAATCAAACACGCAAAAAGGAATTTCATCAAGATGAGTTGGAATTTGAGATTCCAATTTCTTCATATCCAAAACTTTATTTTGAATTATTTTAAATTTTTCACGTTATCGCTGGTTGTCTGCTGATGCTCTGTAATTTGATCTTTCAATGAAATCACTTCTCCTTTCTTAATATTCGCTGTTTCTTCTAACTCTGAAAATTTATTCTCCAACAAACTCATATTATTCTCATAGTCAAGCTTTATTAGATCATGTTGACGTGAGGTACACTCATCATTGTTATCTGCAATCTTCTGTTCATCCTCCAATGAAGTCATTTTCTCTTCATTATCCTTAGTTGAATATAAGCTAAGATCTGTCTGACAATCAGCATCAACTAGTTGTGACTTTGTTAAATTTGTTTTTTCATGATCTGTTGTATTTTTCAATAGAATGATTTCTTCTTTTAATTTTGAATTTACATTATTATTTCCTTGGAGTGTTCTCTCCTCACAAATTCGTAATTGTCTATCTAATTTTTCGTTTACATCCGTGAAACCTTGTTCGAATTTAGCCGATCTTCCCGATTTTATTTCTTCCCTTAATTGATCAAACTTCCCGCTCAACTCTTTTTGTTCTTTATTATTTTCTTTAATTGCGTTAAATTGACTGTTTAATTTTTCATTATTTTCTTTAAGCGCGTTTGATTGAATGTTTAATTTTTCGTTTATTTCTTTGTTATTTTCTTTAAGTGCGTTAAATTGACTGTTTAACTGGGCAAGGATTAGTTGTAACATCTTGGAATGATTTATCGTGGGTTCGGGGTCGGGGGCTGGGGGGTCTCCTTTAGAGGCTGGGTTTGACCCAACCCCTGTACCTGAGTCTGACCAGAACATGTTTGTGTTCGTCATTTGTGTCTGTGTTTGTGTAACAAATGTAAAATTATAGGAAAATATAATTTGTTATTGGTTAGTTCTAGTTATTATTATTCTAACATGCAATACCTCACAATTCCTTTGGTTTCTTTAGAATTTTTGAAGTTAATCCCGGAGCGGCCCCCATTGAAACCTACCTCATTTTCTACCATTTTTATTTTCTAATTTATTATATCAATTGACCTTAACTAATTTGGTAGGTCCGTCATGAGATCTTTAATTCAACTTGTTTTTATGTGTTCGACATAGGAAATTATCCCGATTGAATCGCCCGATCTCAAGGCTAATGTTATAGTTATTAATAAATTGAGAAACTGGGAATTGTGAAATATGTACAAGTAAAATGGTTATAACAAATAATTATAATTATAAATAGTGCTGACATTAACTATATAAAAAAATATTCATTTCCTTTTGAACAAGGATAGTTACTACTAATTAATTATATAAAAAAATGAAAATTGAGCTCAATCTCTTTTTAATGGATCCATAATAATAAAAAAAACAATATCTATATCACCCAATCGATGATCTCCGTTTAATCCAATCAACGTTACTGTTGATCTCTGGTTCTTCTTCTTCTTCTTCTTCTTCTTCTTCTCCTCTTCTTCTGTTGGATACCGCCAAGTCGGGGTCTTGCTCTTGTTCGCCCTCTGGCTGTCAGGCTAAGACTGACTAAAACTCGCCCTTCATCTCATCCCCACTCCTAAGAGCACAAAGGGATGATGCTTACCAGCTGGAAGGGTTGCAGGCCATGATATTCTCAAATATCATGAATGTTACAATATATATGTAATTAAATGAGAATATATAATTCTCGATGGATTTGAATGACAAAAAATATCCAAAACTGCCAACAGTATCATATTAACAAAGCTCCATAAAAAGTATATGCGTCAAAATTAAAAACTCATTTTGTTGTTGCTTTTTTTAAAATATCATTTCATTATTGATATACCGTCGAAAAAACAAACATCTTTTAGTGTACATATTATATTTATTTATATTAATAAATAATTTGAAAAAAAAAAGTGTTTGAAATGTAAATCAGTTCTATAGTATTGTCGAATACGATACCCTCTATCATTGATGACAGCACCAGTAGTAGAACTGACAATTTAAATGACATTAAGTGGTCATTTCTCTGGAATCGAAATTCGCCTAATTTCTTTCGATTATTTTCTCAAGAGAATAATTAATAATTCTCAGAAATGGACTAATTAATACATCAAAATATCTCCTTCCTAACAATGATTTTGTTAGGACACAGAGTTGATTTGACTCCAGTCTTTGCTGCCTCACACTGACAAAGGCTTTTCCAACATACAGACAGTATTGCGTTATTTCCCATCAAAGCCCGTTAGAAGAGCAGTATAATCAACAGCCGATCTGTCAAAAATCAACTGTTTTTGACAAAGCTGTCAATTTTTATTTCACAAAACAATTGGGTTTTTTTTGTGGGTGAAAGCCGTGAGAGATGCTCTCAATTCAGCTAGGCTGATTTCATCCTCCATACTGTTCTACATTTTCTGCAACATATCCTAAACAGGGACGGGACTCCAGGATACCACGTGATAACAAGGAAGTACACTACTTCCGCGTGTTCTTCCTTCAGGAAGGCGAAGAGTCTAGGCCAGGGTCAGCCAAGCCTGAACACACTCGACAGTTCCCAAGGGATGGATTACTTCCCACAGGCGAAAGTATAAAAGGACTGCAATTATCAGTCAGTAGTCTGCTTATGCAACTGGTGTAGAGTTACGGCTTCGAGAATAGCACTACAATTTTCCGTTCTATAGTCCAGAAGCCATGGCGCAGAGTTAGTTGATGCTTCCAGGGCTATTCCCTAAATTTGTCAGGGTCCTCTCAGCCTCATGCCGTAAAATGAGTAGTTTCAATGTGGAAGTATGGAATCCACTCAATCCGAAATTAAGAAAGAGAGGAAGGCGTCTAAAATAACCACTCTTGCTCCTCAGCCCCTATCAACAATGATGGCAAGTTTATCTCTTCTTTGGATGTTGTCTATGGATTTATCTATAAACTGTATCTTTGGCTTGTCATCTATAGAAAAAAATGAAGTCAAACGTCACTATAAGCCGTTTTTTTTCGTGTTCTTGAAGTCTCCTTCAATTCATATCGGATTGATTATGACATGCAAAGCATATTAGAAAGATTACGATTTTGATGTCCTTTTACAGTTTCTTGAAATTTTTCACAAAAAGCAGCTTAAGTTTTTCACAATTTTTAATATTCTTGACGTTTAAGCTGCTACTGTGGTTCCTAAATGGTCATTTTCAAAGGTGACGTACACTAGCCTCATAGGAAATAAATCACTGGTGATGGGTATGCGGTCAGCTGTTGTGAGAAAATCTGGTCTTCCAGCACACTACCGGATGGAGTCCCAGAACATGGTTTTTCTATCTACTCTACACCTACTTATACCAAACCTCAAAATCTTCATATTAATTATCTACACCTCCAAGCACGAACCCCCACCCCAAACCTACAGCAACAAGCTACAACTTAATACTAATCTCAAAACCTTACCATCTCCTATCTACACCTCCAAGCACACATAGGTACACACCTGCGCAGGTTACCACCATCACCTGGAGCCCCCAGAACCCGCTTTTTCTATTTACTTTTATGTCAAAAACGTGGTCCTTTCTCTCAAAAAAAATTAACAAATAGTTAGCTGCGATTGGATCCATTTTGGTGTAACTTTACAGATCAATTGTTTTTTAACAGAACGTGCCGAGCATCGTGTATTGATATAGACAGACACCATTTTTTTTCAAATCAGGCCTTAAATTTGCTCAAAATTATCGTGATAAAATATCGATTTTAGTCATAAGCCTGTGGTTTCATGAGGACAAAAAGTAGACTGATAAAACCGTCAAACTCAATTCGAAGAATTGTTTCGGCGTTGCCATGTGTAAAGTTCCAGGTAATTAAAATGCTTAAAGGACTTATAAAAACTACCCCGTGACTAAGCGTGTGGGCACAATAGACATTGTGTGAAGTAGCGTCAAAGTAAGTGTTTTTGTTAGCTCGTGCTTATCAAAGTAGGATTTAGCTTTGTTGAATTGCCCATTACTATGTGACTTTGAAGATGAAAAAGAAAAACAGAGAAGCCTTGAACAATTGGCTGTTCCCCACAAAATATAAACACCGTTTCATTCCCTGGCACTGTTTGCAAACGGAAGGAGAAATACTATACGAATTATAAAGAGCGTTTTTTTGCCACGATGTCTCATACTTCCTACGTCTTCAAATCACCTTCCAGTTGACTCATCGGCGAGCTGTCTATATTTTTAACTCGAAAGAACAAATTATTCAAGTGGACACAGTTATCGTCAAAGAGACACCTTTAGTTTACCACTGCGTAACCCAGGTGCGGCTTATTGCAGCGATTTGGACCCCGTACAGTACATATGCATGGGACAGTATGTGTATCTCGGGGGCATAATAACACCATGTTCCCACATCCTTGATATAACTCGCCTAATAGTTCTTGTGTATTGTATTGTTATGATTTATATATATATATATATATATATTGTTTATTTTAATTTAATCTGAGGTTTTTTAGGTTCTGTTAATATAAAAAAAAATTCTGGCAAAAAGAAAATTGTTTAATTACATTACTTTTAATTAATTCTTATATACAAACACGTCTGTGATAAAATTACAATGGTTTATTAACTCAACTTTAAATTTACCTTAATATTACTCGCGACTGGCCAGATTTACTATTTTTACGTCCATTCATTATGTTCACGTTATTCACCGAATGCTTATTTTTTCTTCGTTTGTTGTTGTTGTTCCACGCGATCAGTAAACGTCCACTGCTATCATCTCAATCCTTCTTCACTTCTTCCATGTACTGTTCTTCCATCTGCTTGCCTCATGGGATGATCAAAGATAACAAGACTCACCTTGTCTCATGGGCTGGTCAAAAAGAACAAGGCCTAACCCCCCGCTCTCTTGTACTTTTTACACTCGTCTTTTGGATTGCCTTCTTGACTTTTTCATCCTTCTTTCTTCCAATGCCAGTTGTCCCATATATTTTAACTTTTCTTATTTTAAAGTTAACAAATACAATAATAAAATATTTGACTTTAATCGTTGATGTTATTTATGACAAATATTAATACTGTACAACGGCAGCAAATAATGTCCATACATTCATAACCATGATCCACGGGTTGTTTACCGCCCTTTTATGCCCGCTAATTTCAAATCAAAAGCAACATCATAGAGTTCACAACATCAAATATCACAACAGTATATTGTTTTGTGTTTGACATTATGTGTAAGTTGAATAAACTGTATAAAAATAACAATAATTTACTAACTAAAATATCTGACAAATAAAAGAAAACTCCTCAATAAAGCCTAACATTTTCATGAAGAAAAATTGATTGAATTAGCAATAAACTAGTTTCACAATGTGAAAATTTAATTTTTTAAGTTAAAACCCTCATTTTTAATATTAATACACCTTTACTTGGCCAGCGGCCAGTCTTCGAAAATACCACCCCGTTTATGCTTAGCTTCCATCGGTAATGAGGGAATTCAGCCATGAGTCTTAATTAGCCACGCGATTAAGAGTAAGCCATGCAAACAGCTCCATATTATATTTTCAGCGTCGTTAAGATACTTGACATCAAATAGCCTTGTCCACAAAATAATGACTTTTACAACTGTTTGAGTTTATGGTCTTCAAAAGAATTAACTATTCGCGGTGCTACTGTCCATGTTGAGCCAAGGCCTCAAGGGTTGTGTACGAAGTTGCCATCACGAAATTAGAAAACCCGCAATACACGGTTGCCGCTCTGTGCACTACTTCTCTTCTTTACACGTGATGTCTTTACTTGGACAATGTCAATCATTAAGCAATAAACAACAACAACAGCTTTATTATGATAATATTACAATCAGCCTCATTGGGCAATAAGTAATTGTGATAAATGTTTTCATTCATATAGTATTTACAAATAGCCTAGAGACCTCCCAAATCCACATGGTTGTCACCTCCCTCGCATGCGAAAGAGGAAGCGGAGTCTTGAGAAGTCTCCCACGCTCCTCTGTCTGCCGCGTCACCCGAGCCAGCGGAGGCTGCCCAAGAGCGCGAGTGCCTCTTACGCTCAGGACATGATTGGAGAAGCTGGCCATTGCCAGGACTCCCGCTGTTACGCATCTATAGCAGGTCACGAGGCCAATGCCGCTTTAGTTTCCGAGTAGGGTTATAGGGATGAGTGGTGTGCAATGACTGTGCTAGGGTATTACATTAAGCAATAAGCAAGTTAGTGATTAGTTCCCCACAACACCACGCCAAGTAGCCACTTCATACCAAGCTTCTAATTGCATGACTGTCACTATAGTGCTTCTTCGTCGCCCATAGGCTATCTCATATCTCACGTCCAAACCCAACACCTTTCATAGATCCAGCTATTATTAGTGATGATCAGCCAAAGAAAAAAAATGAGAATTCGTATTGGGTATATGACTAATAATATTATAATAGTGTACTAATAATATTAATAATCGTCAGTTTTATAATGTTAAGAATATTATAATGCTAATATTATATATAATGCTAAGAACAAGTAGAAGGGGCTTGAGCAGAACTGTATACCTGCCTCGTGACTTCCATGAGTCACTGATTTTTTAAGTAAGCAACCGTATCCCTTCAAGACCTCCCTACTTCCCAGAATCTTATCCTTCTCTTATATATATATATATGTACATACATATATGTCTCAGCTTTAGCCCAAGACCCCCCCCCTTAGGTAGACTCTCACTACCTCCCCGAATCCGCCCGCCGCTTTTAGGCATCCCACACTTCACATCCTTCTCATACTTCCTTCAAATGGGAGTCCCCTTAGTGAAAGGGCACCCATCACCCAAAGAACTTTCCTTTTATTATTTTTCCTACATCCTATTTTTTAAGTTTAAGAGCTAAGAAAAAAAAACAAAAAATAACCCTAGACCCCACTCGTCCTGTATACCAGTGTTTTGCTTGTACTTCATAATAAAGCTTTTCTTTCTTTTCTTTTAAAACACTCTCCTCTACAAAGATTATTTAACTGTCCATAAAGTAATTTTATGTAGTATAATAAACTATATATTACCAATCAGAACACCGAGACCGTTGGTTTAGTACCTTACCGTAATAAAATAACATATTTTTTCATTTCTTCGGATCAAGAGGGGCCTCTCTATCTATGCATAGTCATATCTCTGCCGGAAACAAGGGATCCTTTATCTCCAGAACAGACAGTCAGGCAAGTCTGATAACTCGAATAGTTATTCAAAATCAAAAGCCAAAGAAAAAAATTACTGACAAGATCGGGACTCGAACCCGGGACCTCTTTAGTACCCTGTCGAGTGCTCTGCCAACTGAGCTACCCTGCATGTGTGCATACCAAAACGAATTATCTTCGTCCTGACTCTGGCAAGGACTCTAAGGCACAAAGGTAGACGGCGGGAACACAATGCGATACATAATTTGACTCAACGAGAGCTAGTTTGCCTGTGGTGACATTATCTGAATGGGTTCGTGGAAGAAGGTAATGGGAGTATTTATGGTTAACAAGTGGGATAAACATTCAATCTGCACTTTTGGATCAAGGTCTATTATAATATACCTGTTGTGTCTTTTGTTGTTTTTTTTATCATAAGGACCTTGAAGTTTTTACATTTTCCTTAAAGTTTTGTGTAGTTGACTAAAGTATTTTCTTCCATCCTTCTGTGAACTCATCCATATGAAATATTAGATAATTTAATTTATCGTTTTAATACTTTTTTTCCCCTTCCAAAGCCCCTTTAAGTTCACAGATAATTATATACAATTATAGATCCTCAGGCGAATCTATTTACAAATTATTTTTGTATTTCCTTTCACGTCGCTACATTATTTACAGGTTTTGTTATTTTATAAAAATTATATAATGGAATAAACAAGTATAATGATACACATTATACGTGACTGGACTATACTGACACTAATAAAGGTGGTGGGGCTCAGCTTTTTGATCAAACTTAAAACTAACTTACATACTAATTCTTAACCTAATTTTTCCCCGACAGTCTGTTGTCATCGATGCGGGAGGGGTGGTGGGGTCGCCCACCGACGGCACACCAAGGAACGGGTGCAGGTCCGCGTTCTTTAACCTCTCGAGAGAGGTATGTCTGTATAACTGTAAAATAATACAGTTCAGATTATGTTTTGTAATTATTATTGACAATTAATTTCTAAAGAAAGATTTGCGAGAATTTGTCCGAAGAGAATTCACATTCCAAAGGTCATTCATACATGCATGGTTGCTCAGTTGGTAGAGTATATTAAGGAGGTCTTGGGCTAGAGTCCCAACCCTAATATGGTATATTTATTCTTTGGCTAATAATAACACAAATTTACTGTAAAGTTTTTATATAACTTAAATTTTGCAACAGTATTATCGAAATTATTACATAGCATGACTCAGGCTTGATTAGATGGAACCATGGCAACAAGGGGCTGTGACTTCTGCCTTTTCACGGAACTGTTCTTTTGTACCTGTTACGGAACTGTTACTAGCGCCCTGTAACCTATTTGACCCCTCATCGGCTTCGTTTGTAACTAATATACAAAGAAGCCGTTACAATAAACTGAGCGGTTGTTCTGTACGAATACGAACCATTTGTTTTTTCGTATGATAAACTATTTATTATTTATAATGTATCATACAGTTATAATAAAAGTGAGTTTAGATACAATAATCTTTTTAGTTGGATTATGGAGGGTTCGATAATTCCATAACCTATAGGTGCTGAAATATCAGCTTCTTATCATTATAGTCAATGAGGTTTATATTAATTTTGTTTCATTGTTATTCATTTTTTCCACTTAACAATAAAGAATGGTCCAATTTATTTATTTATAGACTAATGGAGATTTGGTATGTTCGAGGGGTGGGTACGACAGCCGATAGACTTTCTACAGAATGCTGTCTACCATATCAGATACAAAAAATAACAGGATCGAGTGTTTTTACCCTCAATTTGCCAGGATTCTGTAAATTAATTAATTTTGCAAATATTTCTAAGCATGCCATGTTTTTCTGGCATGATAATTAAATGAGTAGATTTAAATCTACCCACGGTTTTTATTGTTAATGAAAGAAAAATAAACTTTCAATCTTTTAAACCATTTCAATATTTCTACGTTAATGCAATGACAACGACATCTGTTGTTATGTATCTAAATAAATATAGTGTTAAATAAATAAATTATATATATATAATACCGGACTGTGAGGGGGGGGGGGAGGTCGAAAGGAGCCCCCAACTGCAAATTGATTCAATTTCCGCCAAGGCACACTCGATCCAGTGGTCCTTGTACCGGCCTCTTCTATTTTTGGCAATACCTTTGGGTATGTATTGCCGCTCGTACATTTTTTATTAATTCAGTTAAAATTAAATAAAAGGTATAAGTTACAAATCCTCGATATCATCAATGTGCCAAACATAATTGATCTTTTGACCGAAAATGAAAAATACTTTTTGTATTCAAACCGGTGGGTCATAATTCATAGTCATTAAATAAATTCCGTAAGAGACTCAAACAAATTATCCTGATTTTCCTTTGTTTGAATTGTTTGATCTAAAGTTAAATAATCTTTGTAGAGGAGAGTCTTTTAAAAGAAAAGAAAGAAAAGCTTTATTATGAAGTACAACCAAAACACTGGTATATACAAATATTAAGAGTTACGTTACTACATACTGTGTGGAATGTTTAGGGACGAGTGGGGTCTGGGGCTAAAGCTGAGACATATATGTATAAGAAAAGGATAAGATTCTGGGAAGTAGGGAGGTCTTGTAGGGATGCGGTTGTTTACTTAAAAATAACAGGGAACCATCAGTGACTTCCATGAAGTCACGAGGCACTATACAGTTCTTCTCAGGCTCCTTCTACTTTTAGCATTATATATAATATTAGCATTATAAAACTTAAAAAAATTAATGAAAACACAAATATTCAGGTTTGACAGAAATAAATTTATTACAAATGTGTTTAGAAGCCTAAATCCAAGGGTGGTTCTGTATTAGCAATATGTGTTTATAGGGTGGTCTTTATCATTTCATATTTTTCTTATAGGTCTTTCATTATTTCATACATGTAAATTTTCTCTGACGAATATATTTTACACTTACTGCGATCATCATTATTACGCAGAATCATTGGAACCCAATTAATTCGAACTTAGTGATTTCTGCACACATTATTTACATACAATTTTACTTACTAATACTTTCTGAATTATTTAAAAACTGTACCCTATTGAATTTTAAATACAACGCTTGGAAGGCACGCGTGCTTATTATTATTTATTTCCTGAGTCCTTTTTACCAAAGCAATGGCAAGTGATTACTTGTTCTAGAATAGGTCATACTAGCCGACCAGGAAGGAGTGGGATAATGCACCACTAACCCATCATCGCCTCATCACGTCCAGTAGATTCCACACTGGTATACAAAAGAACTGGACTAACATAACGACACCAAGGAATAATGCGAAATTCACACAAATAATGGGAGTGCAGTAAAATCGAAACCAAGCAATTGGCTCGTACCAACAGGCTTAAATAAGCAATCCCTTCGCTAATTTCTTCAGATGTGGCGTTAAATAAAGATTAATAAAAAAATAATAACACGATAGAACAACGTGTCCTTATTGTTGAACGTTATCTAAAAAATAATGAAAGTTTGGCGGCCGGAGTTCGAAAATTTCAAACAAAATATGATCGGAGTAGTGTTTTGACTTCATCAACTGTGAAGAGATTAATTGAAAAATTTAGGGAGACTGGATCAGTTGGAGACACTAAACGTCAATATCGAAGCAGTGCGTGAGAGTGTTGTTGGAAATCCAGGAACATCAATTCGGCGTCGTAAACACAGTTCTTTGTGCTGAAATTGGATGATATTGATGTGGTCAATCTGTGGTTTCAACAAAATGGTGCCACATGCCATACAGCCCATGAAACAATTCAAATACTGCATGAGATATTTCTAGGTCGTGTACTCTTTCGTTTCGGTGATCAGAATTGGCCCCCTAGATCGTGTGATTTAACACCTTTATATTTCTTTTTATGGGGTTATTTGAAGTCAAAGGTGTATGTCAACAAGCCCACATCCACCCGTGCACGAAAAGAGGAAATTCAACGCTGCATCAACGAAATTTAACCGCATTTATGCCAAAGGGTCATGGAAAATTTCGACAAAAGAGTGCGTATGTGCCAGCAAAGTCGTGAAGGCCATTTGCCCGATAAGTTATTCCATAAATAACCCTATTCTATTTACTTTATAATTCAATAAAAGAATAACGACAAAAATACTAAAGACTGTTTTTTCTATTTAAATCAAATCTTGCGTTAATTCTGGGACACCCTTTATAATTACTATGGAAGGGTTTCAGTGTAGATTTTATGACACATGGATAGAGAAAACCTATTATGCTATAGTGTCATCTGATAACTAAATGAAAAACTAACAAATCTATAAAATTTTGAGTGGCGTTTGAAAATACAGTACATTTCTAAACTCATATCCGTCATTGAGGACGTCCGCAGGAAACAATAAATCAGACGAATAACCTTTCCTTGAGGATACAACTCCCTGGCCTTAAGGTCGTTCCAAATTTGGTACTAAATCTGAATACGACTCAAGGTAATTCTGAAAAAAACTGCATGTTGCATGGTGCACGGTGCACCGTATATGGCAACTGCTAGTCATTTATCAATAATTCATCATTTTTTCAATGCTCTTCAAATCTCATGGCGCGTTGATACTCCATTGATTTTCTACAATGAGTATTGAATATTGAACATAGAGGTATATCAGGAATTAAATGATCCTCAATGCAGAAAGTGCAACAGCACTCTTTTGGTTATGATGCCCATTTCTCTCCGAACAGGTTTCGAATACGTTCTAAACCTGTGGTCGTTTTAACACATTCATTGTTTCATTCGTGGAATTTTCTTCAATAATGCGCACGCATAGTGATCATAATTTCTTGAGCACGATTGAAATTTTAACTGCTCCCCCCAAGTACTAGAATTTAATTTTTTTGTGACTGCTATAGTTTACAACATTGAATTATTTTTGAGTAAATTTTTGAATTAACACTGTCATGATCGGGCCTGAAACATAACCGATGAGATCGATAAACATAGTCTGTATACAATGGTAAGTTTACCTTTAGTGTTGATCTAGCAGTGTACCTTTAGTGAGCAGCAGATCTCAACTGTGAGTATTTCAAAATTATTAATTTTTGGCAGATCTGCGACTATATTGAGACTCTGACTAGAGTATAGAACTGAAAAATCTAGGCGACTTAGTTCACAGAAAGAGTATCATAAGAGGTTCAATCGGATTGAAACGTATGAAGTGAAAAATCAAATATTTCCTCTTACTTCTGGAGGGTATTTTTCCTAAATTATAAACACTAATGTTGAACACTATAAAGAAATTTTAAGATTGCATTTCATAAAGACATGAAAAAATATTTGTAGCTCCATAAAACATAAGTAAGGGTTATAAAATTTAGTTTTGAAAACTGTGTTGGCAGTTTTAACTCAACCCATGTTTTACAAAGAGAAATGATATTTCGGATGGTAGTTCAGTATAGTGGATGGTAGTACAGTATAGTGGATGGTAGTACAGTATAGTGGATGGTAGTTCAGTATAGTGGATGGTAGTTCAGTATAGTGGATGGTAGTTCAGTATAGTGGATGGTAGTACAGTATAGTGGATGGTAGTACAGTATAGTGGATGGTAGTACAGTATAGTGGATGGTAGTACAGTATAGTGGATGGTAGTACAGTATAGTTGGATGGTAGTACAGTATAGTTGGATGGTAGTACAGTATAGTGGATGTTAGCACAGTATAGTGGATGGTAGCACAGTATAGTGGATGGTAGTACAGTATAGTGGATGGTAGGACAGTATAGTGTATGGTAGTACAGTATAGTGGATGGTAGTACAGTATAGTGGATGGTAGTTCAGTATAGTGGATGGTAGTACAGTATAGTGGATGGTAGTACAGTATAGTGGATGGTAGTACAGTATAGTGGATGGTAGTACAGTATAGTGGATGGTAGTTCAGTATAGTGGATGGTAGTACAGTATAGTGGATGGTAAAAGTGTACATTTATCTATAAAGTTTGTTCTCATTGATTTGAAAATAACTACATTTTTTATTTTCAAAAACGTTATTATGATAAAATTACAATCTGCTTTTTATTGGACAATAAATAATTGTGATTATGTTATACAATTGATGATCTCAATTTGCAGATCAGGTATCTGTACAATATATAGTTAGAGGTTTTTTAAAAACTGATGATGACAATTTGTTTTTGTGACAATTAGAAAATATATATATATATATATATATAAAACAGTTATGACGGATTCTGATGTAAGGTATTTATCAAGGGGACGTATTAGATTAAGTACTGTTGAATGTGTAAAATAATTTAATAAAAGTTATAAAATAATATAGAAATTGTAACTAATAAGATCATCGAAAACCTTAATTGTTTTATAGTGCACACAATCAATTTATTTTGGTTAGATTGATACCTATTTTAACGAATCTAGGACTGTTCTATTGATCTAGCGACCACGAGCTTTATCAGGGCATGACGGGACATTTGCATGACTGTCCAGTAATTCCCAGCCTAAGTGGAAATGAACCGCAGATAGCTGGAGTAAATGTTGATGGGGGTTTGACAGTGTGATGTTTAGGGTCTTGTAGCACCCGATTAGATATTGTGAAGGAACTAGGTTCAAGTTACCCGAGCTTGAGTAATTATTTTTTTCCTTTTCGTTGTTAATTATTTTTAATTATTATTGAACAAAATCAAGGAAAAAAATAGTTTAAAGTTCATAGTTATTAAGTATTATAACAGCTGACGACATAAATGGCTACTAGTTAGCCTCCAGGTTAACATGTTAAAACCTTACTTTGACGACTACTTCAAAAATTACGGGAAAAAGGAAAACCAAAACAGTAGGTAGGTTTTTGTCAATAACAACTTTAGCATTAGTCATATTAACGAAAATATTTCGTTTAAAAAAGAATTTAGCGAAAACCACAAAAAAACTCATGTGATTCTCACACTCAACCAATAGCCACATTATGTGCTACAAAGCAAATCTAATGCGTGGGAATCAACGACTTGTGGTTGACATGCCCTAAAACAAATATTTCATTATTTTGCGTTGACACAATGACATTATAACTCAGAATCGCAAATAAAACATATCAAGAAGAAACCTAACGACAAAACAATAATACAAACCAAATGCATGTATAAAAAATGTCTTCATAATATATTATGCCCTAAGCCGTCATATTTACATCTCATATTTTTGTTACGAGTATTTCAATGTAATGTATTCTGGCTAAGTGTACATTTATCTATTAAGTTTGTTCTTATTGTTTTGAAAATATCCCCATGTTTTATATTCAAAAACTTTATTTTGATAAAATTACATCAGCTTTTTATTGGACAACAAATAATTGAGGTAAATGTTCTCATTCATACAGTATTTACAAACAGCCCAGAGACCTCCCAAATCCACATGGTTGTCAACTTTGCGTGCGAAGGAGGAAGCGGAGGGAGTCTTGGGAAGTCCCCCATGCTCCTCCGTCAGCCGCGTCACCGGATACGAGCCAGTGGAGGCTTACAAAGAGCAGGAGAGTCACAGACGCTCAGGACATAATTGGAGAAACTGGCCATTGCCACAATGTCACATATTTATAGCAGGTCACGAGGCCACTGCCGCTTTAGACTCCGAGGAGGATTATAGGGATGAGTGGTGCAGTGCAATGACTGTGCTATGGGCTTGATGAAGTTCTACTGAGGTGTAATTAATGGTAGTTGAAAACTTAACCGAAGTTCTGCAGTATAATGTTTCCTTTGGTTCCTCAAGTGTTTTTCTCAGAAACTATTATGTAATGAAGTACTGAATATTATGATGAGTAGTTCAGGGTATTATGTTGTGAATAGGAGCCTTGAATTGTTCAATACTCAAAACTTGAGCCTGTATCCGCCATATCATTTCAAGGGCGATGATAATTGATTGCGGTTAAAATGACTAAGATACGTTTCATTTGTATGAAATGAGATATTGTTAATTTTACTTTTAATGAGCCTGTCCGTTATTAGAAATAATTCTTTAACATATTCTACAGCGAGCCCTTTCTATGCTGACGAAAGCCAACAGTACAAGTGGATAAGACTACCTCAGCATAATCCATCCTCCATCTCCTTCAGACATCCACAAGGGCTTCTTGCATCTTACCGCATCAGTGTTTGCATCATGTCCTCTCTTGCATCAAAGGCTTCAGTCACTTGCCTGTCTTCCATAATGCACCTCCACTTTACCCCCGATGGCCTACATCATATATTCTCGTCTCATGACAATTTTTAGATTGTATTTTTCCTATTAATTATTTATTTCAGAGGTCATTGAAATCCTGAAACAAGGGAAATTGGAGTATTTCGTATCTTGAAAAAAAAAATTACTGTCTGCAATGATTTGGCGATGGGTAATTGTGATAAATGATCCTATTCATACAATGCATAGAATGTTCTCTCATTCATGCAGCACTTTATATTACCTAATATACACACCTGGGAAACCTAGGAAAGGACAAGGAAGATAACCCACGCTACTCCTGCAGCCATTTTACAGCCAGGAATCAACAGTACAGACTGAGGGAGAGCCACAGACACTCCAGCGAATTAAAAGCTATTGTTCCGTGAACTCCGAGGAATCCTGTGGGGAGTCGTGTAGCTTAGCGTTTTTACAGTACGGTTAATGTTTAAAATCCATAGGGTTATTTTTGTACGAAAATATTAGTTTTTCCGCAATAACCTGGCAGTGATACAACTGTGAGATGAGATAAGCCTTAACTGAGCTAGCTAACTTAGCCCTAAAATATTCTCCTATCACTTGGGCGATATTGGCTTCCTGTGGTATGGCCTATATTGGTGTAGTGGTTTAGCCACCCTCCTTCCGATCACCCATTTCGGGGCTTTGGTTAACTGTTATCGAGCGATGGATTATGTTTGAAGTAAACGGATCTGTTATGTGTTAAGTTCCTGGCTAAGAAACGACCCGTCATTTTTTATCCCCAATTTGATATATAGCCGATTGTATAATTCTAATAAAAAAAATGAATTTGTATGGGGAATAGAATTAAATTTAACACAGAAGTTTTCATAAAATTTATTAAAGGGACAACATTTTACCTTAAAACGTTTGCTCGCATCAAATTCTGGTATTGACTACTTTGTAACATCAACTATTCCTACAGTTATTGCAGAAACAAAATTATTTTAGAGAATTATTAGCCTAAGAAAAAATAAACTCTAAGAATTGGGACTCGAATCCAATCTAGTTCTGGGAACTACAGAACTCTACACAGAACAAAGGGTCATCTTCCACATATGAACTTTATTTTTAACTTTCGCTAGTAATTATTAATCTATATTGCACTTTGTGTTCGTTAATGTACATTGACACTTGTATATTTGAATCAAGGGTTCGTCTCTTCACTAAACACTTACTAGAACGTTGACCAGCAGAAAATGTTCTGTATGCTGATATCTTTGTAACGGCTAAACAATAAAATAGCAATCAAACGAAAGTGTTGTTCTCACCGTCGGTTTTATCTTTGCACCTCTTAAAGAAGTTCTTCTAAGTTAACGGTATTTAAGTATGTCTTAAATAAACTTTTATTAAGCATATGCTTCGAACGAAATGCTGCCGTAATGCTTTTTTTCTTATACACTTTTTGGTTATGGTTGCATTTAAAGGATTTCATAACCATTGAAAATAATTAAATATGTTCTAATAATATTACTAAATATATATCAAGGATCCCCTCTGTTCCAGCAGCTATATTACAGACTGGGAGTAAGAGAGCCACAGACATGGGTATACTAGTCAGTGCTGAAATCCAACATGTCGCTTCGTCTCAAATTGATGATATATAAATGTGTCCTCCGGCCAGCTCCGCTGTACGGTGTTCCGCTATTTACCCACTTGACTGACAATACAGCCAAATGTCTCCAACATTTCAAGAATAGGATCATGCGAAAAGTTGTCGGAAATACCTCTCTCGAGAGGTCAAAGAACGTCGACCTGCGTTGCTTAATGTGCCGTCGGTGGGTGAGTTCATTCGCCGGAGACACATCGAGTTTTTTTACTCGTTGCAGCGCCTGACAGACCCAGTGTTTAACAATGACCCCACCACCCTTCCCACATCGATGGCAACAGACTGTCGGTGAAAAATTAGGTTAAGAATTAGTATGTAAGTTAGTTTTAAGTTTGATCAAAAAGGTAAGCCCATCACCTTTATTAGAGTCAGTTCAGTCCAGTCCCGTAGTGTGTATCATTGTACTTGTTTATTCCATTATATAATTTTTATAAAATAACAAAACCTGTATATAATGTAGCGATGCTACAGGAAATACAAAAATAATTTGTAAATAGATTCGCCTGAGGATCTATAATTGTATATAATTATCTGTAAATTTGGAGGGGCTATGAAAGAAAAAAAATCGAATGCATCTGCGTATGCAGCAAGATGAGAAATTTGTAAATTGTAAAAATGTTGATAAATAAAGGGGTTTTAAAAAAAATATCTCCAGGCCCCCCTTATAGTAACCCGAAGGTGAGCCCCATCACCTAGTCGAGTCTATTCTAAATACCCTCCTTCAAACTCATGTTATGCTATGCAGGATAAGGAGCCATAAATCTATAAATTGTTTCATGTTATTGTTCATTTGTTTGTACAAATTTTTTGAACCAAGGGGTTTTGAAAGAAAAAAAAAAATAATCTGCAAGCTAAGTTTTAGCAAATGGCTTTAATAGTCATTGTATACAATTTTAACACGTCATGTGATAATCGTAAAGAAAATGAGTGAAAATGAAAATAATTCTTGTGTTTTGTATCTTTTCCTCTGGTTCAGGAGTATTTTATTTTATAAAACTATAAAAGTATTCAAGTAGATGAAAATAAAATTTCACAATAAATAAATTTACTAGAACTCCCCGGAGACTTGCAAAATCCTCAAACAGAATGTACAGCTAATACTTCCAATTCTAATTGCCTACAGTCCAAAATCAGACATGACCCATTCCTACAATCATCCTTGGAGATTGAAGTAGAAATGTCTCTGTGATCTCTTCTAATTATTGCGGCACTGGGCGTCTGTGGCTCTCTTACTCCCACTATGTAATATAACTGCTGGAGGAGAGGAGAGATCTAACTTCCTGATATCTGAGTTCTTCTACACATACAAGCCCATTGATCAATTCGGCAGATTCCTGGCTTTGTTTGAATTTCGTGTGTACGAGTGCTGAGTGAATGCATCCTTGTAGATACCGTAGGAATGGGATCACTGACCCATTGGCCAGATTGATTTTTTCTTGAATACTATGTTTAATCAAATTTATATTATATATATATATATATATATATATATTGGCAATTCTATTCAAGACCACACACACTTAGACAATTCTTGATATATATTCAGTAATACCATTAAGACATATTTCATTATTTTCAATGGTTATGAAATCCTTTAAATGTGACTATAATAAAAAATTGTATAAGAAAAAAAGCATTACGGTAAATGTTCGAAGCATATGTTAAATAAAAGTTTATTGTTCCCTTAAGAAATGTTTGTATATGAGCTGTTATTTTTGAAAGTGGTATAAGTCCACTTTTTAAAAAAAATGAGTTAATGGTAATTTTAGTAAGACATAGACATCATCTCTGCATATTTATAATCATACATTCAATGGAGTATGTTTTTATCATAACATTAACAAAATAATTTTAACGATTGTTAATATTTTTAAATAACTCAAATGCAAACCCTGAAATATCTCGATACATGAAAAAATGGACTTATACCACTTTCTAAAATAACAGCTCATAGATCTGCCTAGTGTTATTAATTATTAATATTTACTATTAGCACCTATCTTAAAAAATAAATTCGTGAAACCGTTAAAAATAAATTAAACTTTTTAAAAATGGCAATCAAGTTATGCAACCCTGCTTAACGTGCTTTTGAAAATTGACCCAAATCTGTTGTTTTTTTTTCTATGGGAAGGATTACAGGTGCCCTACATGGCTGTTAGAAAAAAAATGCTCCCCTCCACTTTATGCTTCTGTGGTTTTATGATATAGACTCTTGGTACATTTAACAAGAGCAATGTTGTGCAGTCTGCACTTTCCCTGATCACGACCAGGTGAAGAGCAAGTTATGCAACCCTGCTTAACATGCTTTTGAAAATTGACCCAAATCTGTTGTTTTTTTTTCAATGGGAAGGATTACAGATGCCCTACATGGCTGTTAGAAAAAAAATGCTCCCCTCCACTTTATGCTTCTGTGGTTTTATGATATAGACCCTTGGTACATTTAACAAGAGCAATGTTGTGCAGTCTGCACTTTCCCTGATCACGACCAGGCGAAGAGGTGCTATGGAATAAATATACATAGTAATGAGCCATATCCCTTTCTTAATGCAAGGCCTGCTGCATGTAAATGCTACATGCAACATGTCATTTACATGTCAGCAGGATACTCCAGTCTTCTTACGGACTATGAGATGATGCAGTAAACATTCGCGAATATGCCCGGGTTCTTGGGGAGACGCCCGCCGCGGGTGAGGATTTCTTCGACCCAGCCTCTCCCCGGCGGGTGTCAAAAAGAGGTAAATGGTTCAACCTGTGGTCTTTGACCTTTGCTGGCGGCCTATTTGGTCTGGCTCCATAAGATCTTAGAAGGTGTGGCCCGACAGTGAATTGTGTTCAGGAAAAGAAGTACAGGGTAGGTATTATTGGTAGTTTATATGGTCTTGGAATGGACACGAATTCACACTCGGTATTTAAGGGTAGGCGAAAACCACCCGGATTCCAAAGGTGAGTGTGAACCGGAGAGAGGTAGACTGGATCACTGGGGGAGACGCTACTAGCTAAAGTATGAAGGGCCATGGCAACCGTCGTCCGCGAGGGAGAGGTCTCTCCCAAGAATGTGCTAGATTTAGCGAGACGAAGGCACGACATGCCAAAGGAAGGTGTGGGGTCTGACATGTGGACTAAAACATCAAGGTTAGGAAAGAGAGATGCAGAGTTAGTTGAATAAGAAAGCTATGGTTCGAGCAGAGCAACAAGTGCCAGTGCAGAAAGAGAGAGAACAGTGTTCACTTCAGGTGTCAGGTTCCGAATGAATGGATAAAAACTCTGAATTTCGGCCTTATATAGGCAGGTCAGAGGCCCCCTGCTGGGGTTTTGTGTCAGGAACCAGTTCTCACTTTCTAACTGACGCCTAAGGTTTTTATTATTAAAATATGGAAACTTAAACGGTTGTTTTCTGGGCCGAGAAGAGGGGAACTTCGTGATGAAGACGTTGGTACAACAGGATTTATATTTGAACAGTCAAATGTTCTCAATGATGACAGTGTAGTGCTACTTAATTTCCTAATAACAATTATTGAGACGAATAAATGATTAATTAGGTCTGTTATATTAATATGTCAAATTTTACGTAAGATACAATTGTCAAATGGACTCGAAAATGGGTAGTTGTATTTAAAACCCAAGAGAGTATACCTGAGGACTGATGGAAGAAGGTTTTAAGTCCAATATTGTTTCGAAATCGCTTTATCGATTTTGATTTTGTTTAGAAGGTGGAACAAAAATATTCACGTTAAAATCGGCAGTTGGTACTCTCTTTCACGGTGAAATAATGGCATAAAAAGATGAACGATATGAAAAACTGTCAGGTAAATATAATAAATTGGCTAAATCGCCAATAGGTTCAACATCACGGGTTAAATCAAACCCAAAATGCAATTCGGTAGTAGAAAAATATAAGAAATTTTTTTTCCTGGTTCTGACAACCGGCCTACTATAGGAGCGAGGTTTATAGAGAGGCATCCACGCATTTAGAGAATTAGTATACCTACTTTATAGTTTTAATTATTAATTTTTATTGTTGTAAAATCAAGCACTTGCGCGAAGAAATAAGCTTTTCTCGATCCTAACGCCTTCGTATTCGACTTCAAGGACTTTGAAGGTAATCAACAGTCCACGCATTTTGGAAATTCATCAACATTTTGACGAGTACGATTGAATAAAAATCATGAATCAAAGTCTATCATAAGCCTGGCTGCTGTGTTTCTTTTAGGATAATTTAGGCCTAAACATAAGACCCTGACCATTTTTTTTTTCATTTTGCCAACGTTTTGACTGGTTGACTCATGGACTTTTACTTACTTAGTTGGACTTTTCCATGAAGTCATTCAGTTCTAAAATGAGGAGAAGTGTATAATAATGAGTTCAAAAGTGTGCGTTAATGTGCGCAGATACTACTGGGATTGATGTTTATTGATCTGTCAATAAATATTTGAGTGTTAACGGCATAACAAATATGAAAATGGCTCTTATATATAAAATATTAGTTGGAAGCCAATCAGAGATGTGAAGACAATGCTGTAAATACAATTATTTAATTTAATTTATAATAATTTAAAGTTCAAGGGTCCCGCCTTGCCCTGGGGCTTCGGGCTGATGTAACTCGAGACTGCCCTGGGCACTCGACAGCCAACGAGCACAAAAAACGTTTTCATCTCACTCACTATAACTACTTGTTTTGGTTGAATGAAAAATTTTTTTCCTTCATAGCCTCTTTAAATTCAAAAATAACTATATTCAATTATAGATCCTCAGACGAGTCTATTTACAAATTATTTTTGTATTTCCTGTCGCTACATTATGTACATGTTTTGTTATTTTACAAAAATTATATAACGGAATAAACAAGTATAATGATACACATTACACGTGACTGAACTGACTAATAAAGGTGATGAGGCTCGACTTTTTGATCAAACTTAAAACTAACTTACATACTAATTCTTAACCTAATTTTTCCCCGACAGTCTGTTGCCATCGATGCGGGAGGGGTGGTGGGGCCATAGTGTTAAACACTGGGTTGGTTAGGTGCTGCAACGAGTCAAAAAACTTGATGTGTCTCCGGCGGATGAGCTCACCCACCGACGCCACATCAAGCAACGCAGGTCAGCGTTCTTTAGCCTCTCGAGAAAGGTATGTCTGACCACTTTTCGCATGATCCCATTCTGGAAATGGTGGAGACTTTTAGCTGTATTGTCAGTCAAGTGAATATAAAGGGGGGGGGCACATTTATAGATCATTAGTTTGAGACCCAGCGACAAGTTTGGTAAAGTTAGCAAGTGTGAAAACCGGTAAGACCTGTGTCTTACTTTTTAAATTTTATTACTAAATGAATAGAGAAACAGTAGGTGACAGTAGGAGTCCTGGCAATGTCCAGTTTCTCCAAACATGTCCCGAGCGTATGTGGCTCTCGTGCTCTTCGTCAGTCTCCGCTGGTTCGAATCCGGTGACTTGGCTGACGGAGGAGCGTGGGATACTACCCAGGACTCGCTTGCGAGGGAGGTGACAACCATGTGGATTTGGGAGGTCTCTGGGCTGTTTGTAAATACTGTATGAATGAGTGAGTGAATAAAAATTGTAAATATGGTATGAAATTCACTCTATCAATGTAGATGCCTATCCGTTCTTATTCCCAGATAGTGCATTGAGAAAGCCGGTGAGTTCTCTTTCCCTCCTATACTATATGATTTTGGCAAGGATTTTTTCCCATTTTGGAGGGAGAAGATTACGCAGTCGGTCTTCATGGCGTTTACACTGATGTTTATTTAACATGCTCAGTCTGTCACTGAAATTTCTGAAAATCGGATTTCATTATTATAACTTACGATCACGACAGACTTCTATATTCTGTATATAATATATATTGGGATAGTTATTGAAATATTTTTTCATTTCAGTTCAGTCATTTATTTGGACGGTAAGCAAATATTTGCTATCGCCGGCCAGTTTCCATAGTTTCATAGAAGTTTGATCTGGAATGATTAAAAAACTTCAACGGAGCACTCTGCTGAGGATCTCAAAACTTTTAAACTTTCATTACTTTCTGTGTGGGCTTAATAAGCGGGACTGCTTACTGCCAACCATCTTCCATTCACCACTAAAGGGCTTAAGTTTTATTTATGCGCAAGTTTTTGTTTTCTTTAAGCATTTCTACTTCTATAGTTTGTATTGTATTTATTTTAAATAAAATCTTATGTGAATTGGAAATATATGTTTATTAATTATCTAATAGAACATAATGGTGGTAAATGATCTTAGGCATACAGCATTATCATTGAAACTTCTTCATTGTGCTAAAATTACAATCTGCCTTATTCGGCAATAAGTAATTGTGATAAATGTTCTCATTCATACCATATTTAAAATTTTCATTCACTCGCTCATTCATACAGTATATAGAAACAGCCTAGAGGCCCCCCAAGTCCACATGGTTGTCACCTCCCCCGCGTGCGAAAGAGTAAGCGGATTCTCGGGAAGTCCCCCACACTCCTATGTCAGCCGCGTCACCGGATACGAGCCAGTGTATGTTGATGAAGAACGCGAGAGCCACAGAAGCTCAGGACATGATTGGAGAAACTGGACATTGCCAGGACTCCCACTGTCACGCATCCATAGCAGGTCACGAGGCCACAACCATTTAGTCTCCGATGAGGATTATAGGGATAACTGGCGGAGTGCAATGACTGCGCTAGGGGATTAGGGTGGTTGGATAGGTTATTATGGAATTTCATGAATTCGGAAGGGTTGAGTTCAAGAATGTAGGGTATATTAAGATCGTTATGAAGGGGTTTGTGGCTGACGTAATAAGGGGCATTTACTATTTTTCTCAGGACTTTTGATTGAAAGGATTGGATGCGCTTGATGTTCGACTTTTCGCTGTCCCCCATAGCTCTATTCCGTATGTCCAGATTGGCATAAGTATAACTTTGTAGATTGATAATTTATTTTCTATTGAGAGATGGGATGTCCTTTGAAGTAGTCTGTGCAGTGGTCCAAAGCGTCTTTTTAGTTCTTGTCTTTTCAGCCTCGTGTCGGACGATCTGCCAATCGTAGTGAGGCTTTTGATGTCATATAAAGGCTAGCCAACTAAATTAAAATGAATTTCGGTCAGCGATTATGATCTAGTAAAATGTGATTTTCAATTTAAAACATTTCAAAGTTAGTTTAAATATGAAATGAAACTTCGGTCGAGTGACGACTTTGAGATGAGAACTTCTCTACAACTTATATTCGATTGCTTCGATATAATTATTCATTTTATAAGATATTTGCTACTGAAAATAACTTATGTACTTTTTTTTATTTGTTGTTTTCTTAGTTACATTTTTTATATACCAACAATATTACAATTATAATTTTGTATTAGCACTTTAGCTGATCTACTTCTTGTTCTATTTCAGGTAAGCCTGGCGAGATGCCATCTCCTTGGTCGCAATGGTAAATTACATAAGCTAATACATATTTATTTTATATGCTAATGTAGTGTTTACAAGTGACCTCTAAATAATTTATGGATAATATTCACCTACCGGTGAAACTTTTCATAATAAAATTTATAAATGAAGAAATAAACATACTGAATATCCAAGAAATTTAATAAAATCCAATAGATTCTTTTTTTTCTTTTCTCGGATAGTATTAGTGACTTGATGGGTCCCATCTTTCCCCTAGTTTGGTGGAAATAATGTTACCTTTTACTGATGAAGGGGCCTTGGATGTAGAAAGTGATAATAGAGGACTACTAGATTATTGTATTCAACCATTAGTAGCATAGACGTTTTATTTAATAGACTTTTTAAGTTTTGCGTCACTGATAAAGTAAAACGGTTGCTGAGCTCGAACTTAAAGAAACGCGCTACCTGTCTCTGTCGCCAAGAACAGATTCTCTTCATTCCTTGTTGGTTCTCAGGGGTTCATTGAAAGCACCCGATTCTGTACTACACATACCCAGGCGGTCTGAAAAGTTTCCGACCTCAACATGAAGGTGATAATAAAATAAATAAAAGATTTGTTCGGTCAGAAACTTTTCAGACCATGCTCGGTGGTGGTGGTACAGCAAGTTGTACTCACGTTAATACTAAGGCATGGGAAATTAAAGAAATAGTTTATTGTGCTAAGAATGCTCCAATTTGAATCGAACACAACGATTGCACAGACGTCGCTTACAAATACTTATACTAGGGGAAGCGAACCCAAATGATCTTGAGGGCCACTTTGGAAATGCATCATAACTCACACACATATAAAATTATATATCCCCATATTAAATCCAAACCCACTACAGACATTTTTTTGGAGTGAAAAATTGCAACATAATGAGTTATTATTATTGTGTTTACTATTATTCTTACATGTAAACATAGATAATATCATAATAATGATACTAAACGGGTCATCTATTCGCAAGAATATTATTTCAAAATCAAAGTTAATTTTTTCTCATAATTTCGACAGGTAATTTTTGAGTGGATGCATAAATAATGTATTTTTTTAATACATTATTTTTTACTACTTTGGCCATTATAAAATAAATTTTGTAAAATTGTGATGACACGAACATTTTTATGGCCCGCGAGTTCGGCCACTCTTGATTTATACACTACATTTTATCGATAATTAAGTTTCTTAACCTTGTTTGTTAAACCTACGAAAATATTGATAACTTCAGAACCTGTCCACGCAAAACTTGGCAGGAATCTGTATACTTATAAACTACACGTTATGAAAGCAACCCGCTCTCGGGAAATGACATAGACACGAAAATGTAAAACAAAACGTTTCAGGTTTTCTGTTAATTTCGTGTGAAGAAAGGAAGACCGGCTGCGTAATATTCTTCCTCCATAAGGGGAAAAAGCCTTGCCAAAATCATATAGTATAGGTGGGAAAGAGAACTCACCAGCTTTCTCAATGCACTATCTGGGTATGAAAATGGATTGGCATCTCCATTTCTCTACTCATTTTAGTAATAAACTAGAAAAAGTACGACAAAGGTCTTACCAGCTTTCGCACTTGCTAACTTCACGCAACGTGTCGCTGCGTCTCAAACTGATGATCTATAAATGTGTCCCTACACTATATACTCACTTGACTGACAATACAGCCAAATGTCTCCATCATTTCCAGAATGGGATCATGCGAAAAGTGGTCCAACACACCTCTCTCGAGAGGTTAAAGAAAACTGACCTGCACCCGTTGCTTGGTGTGCCGTCGATGGGTGAGTTCATCCGCCGGAGACACATCGAGTATTTTGACTCGTTGCAGCACCTAACCAACCCAGTGAGTGTTTAACACTATGATCCCCCAACACCCCTCCCACATCGACGGCAACAGGCTGTCGGGGAAAAATTAGGTTAAGATTTAGTTTTAGTTTTTATTGATAGATGTGCACAGGTGGTCTGAAAAGTTTCCGACCTCAACATGAAGATGATAATAAAATAAATAAAAGCTAAAATAAAAGCTTTGTTAGGTCTGAAACTTTTCAGACCACCCGTAAGTTAGTTTTACGAGTACGTCTATGATAAATAAGGTGAGCACCATAACTTTTAAAGAATTCAGTCCATTAATGTATAATGTGCATCATTATACTTTTGTACAATGGAGACAGAATTTGTTTAAAATGTAGCCAAGCTACAGGAAATATAATGAAGCAATCGTAAATAGATTCGTTTGTAGAATCTATATTTTGTAGCATATATTAATTTTGCAACAAGGGGATATGAAACAAAAAAAAATCTGTTAATTTCACTATTATTATTATACCGGCATCAAATCTGATTTTGTTGTTGAATTATCCTGAAACGGAAGAAACTAACCTTTATTGAATTGCTAATAAGTTAGACTCAGGCAAAATTTAGACGAGTTATAGCGGGTTAAAGTGAAATAAAAGATATTGACGATACAACTTTGCCAGCCAAAGTAAAATTGTTTTTTTTTTTTTTTGCGACTAAAATAAGTATTAAAAGTTTTTATGGCTGCTAAAGACTAATATGAACTTATCTTTCTTTACTAGAAACGTTATTTACTGTATTATTGATAAATAATTATGTACCAGGATATATTGCCAGAAATCAAATACTGTTATATATATATATCTTTGCTAAGGACCAGCTTATAAAGTTATTTGAATACAGTTATCCCTACACATTGGTGAGGGTTATGTTTCAGATAAAGCATGCCATTGTTGAGGGATTGCTGTATGCTATAAATGTTGTAAACCTTTGTTTTGGCTTAAATGAAAGTATTTATAAAATCACAGCCAGTATCTCTCACTTTTGTTTCCGTAATTCAGATACGAGTATGCCTCCTCACACTCTCATGGAGTGAGTACAGCCTCGTCCTGAGAAAAAGGGGACAGAGCCACTTAGAGTGCTAAAAGCCCACATAGGGAGGTAGGGCCTAAATTGTCTTGACGGTTCCCCGATCGCTTTGAAGTTAGGCCCAAACATAAACTACATTTCCCGGTAGCCGCGTTGGTAATTATCACAGCCGACGGGAGTGGCTCTCAGACACATGGCATATATGCACAGGCTGTGTCAATACTTTATGCGACAGAGCATCAATTATGTATCATGCCTGTATTGAGCTAGTCGCTTCAAGTGGCATTTGTGGGCCATTGAACATTATAGCAACCACCTCAAAGGACATACTCTCCGTATCAAACAGAATCTATCTTTCTCATCGGCTCGTCTTGACACTAACGCTGAATGAAAACACAGCGGTCTTCAGAGAGGGCAACGGTTTAATCAAGAAGGGTCCTAACTAGGTATAATTTCATATTGAAGATAATTCACTTAATTATCAATTCAAATAAAATAATAGAACTTATCCCCTGATATCTTGTGTTTGAAATCTTTAAATGTGATGACGGACAATTTTGTTTTTAATTGATCCTTAAAGTGGTATTTGGTAAATTTATTTGACGGTCTAGATGTAGACGTTTGTTTCTGACGATCTAGGCAACTATTGACTAATAAATAACGTCATATTTATCATGCTTGAGATGAATGGTAAAATTCCTTTGGTGTACTTAATACCAAATTATCCTTTCAAATAGAATAGCCACAGTTTCGTTAGATGTCACAGAAATATTCTAAATGAAAAAATATCTTTACGTTTTGTCCAATTTTAATTTTTCAACGGTCCCCCCCCCTTGAATCAACAAAATAAAAATCCTCGCTTCTCATATTTTTTTCACTAATAGAACTTAGTTTAGAAATTGATGAAAACGAACGTCAAACATGTTAATGCCTCCGGAATCGTAGGACATTTTTTACCATCACGAGAAGCCACAGACAAATAACACAAATATGGCATACCATTTTCCCTTTAAATTAGGACAAAGGCACAGATACTAGTGGGCGGACCCTTGACACGGACAAAGGCCCCGTGCAACGGAGATAGTGATATCTAGTTACTTCCGTTTCCTCTCACTAAAATGTCAACGCAATCCTCAACTATCACTTGTCTATAAGTTATTTGTGTTACTTACACACTCGCTGTTGCTAATTACTGTATTCTTAGTCCTCAACTTTTCATGTACATTTTTAAGGGTTGTTCTATTTTTTGCTAGTTTTATATTTCGACACACGACTGACCTGGATCCCACATACGAGGCTAAAAAGACAAGAACTAAACAGGCGCTTTGGACTACTGTACAGACTACTTCAAAGGACATCCCATCTCTCAATAGAAAATAAATAACTAATCTACAAAGTTATACTTAAGCCAATCTGGACATACGGAATAGAGCTATGGGGGACAGCGAAAAAGTCGAACATCAAGCGTATCCAATCCTTTCAATTCAAAGTCCTGAGAACAATAGTAAATGCCCCTTATTACGTCACCAACAAAACCCTTCATAACGATCTTAATATACCCTACATTCTTGAACTCATCCCTTCCAAGTTCATGAAATTCCATAGTAACCTATCCAACCACCCCAATCTCCTAGCACAGTCATTGCACTGCACCACTCGTCCCTATAATCCTCCTCGGAGACTGAAACGGCAGTGGCCTCGTAACCTGATATAAATGCAACTCAGTGGGAGTCCTGGCAATGGCTAGTTTCTCCAATCATGTCCTGAGCGTATGTGGCTCTCGCGCTTTACGTCAGCCTCCACCGGCTCGTATCCGGTGACACGACTCACGGAGGAGCGTGGGAGACTTCCTAAGACTCTGTTTCCTCTTTCGGATGCGAGGGAGGTAACAACTATGTGCACTTGGGAGGCCCCTGGGCTCTTTGTATATATTCTATGAATGTGCGAGTGAATGATGAATTTTATCATAATAAAGTTGTATATTATTTTGTTCAAAGATATTTTGGTTTCTAGAAGGATTTGCTCCTAAAAATCCCCAGTTTTTCCTCAACTACATTTACTTAATGAAACTACATGCACAATACGTTTTCCCCACAAGACATCCTTTACTCGTTATTAATTAGAATCCATTTATTATTTTCTTCATTTAAGCTTTTCTTTGCATGATATCTCCCATTGTCAGATTATATTCTTCTTTCAAGTCTTTAAATAAATCTTGTACATTTTGCACATTATAAACATTTCCTTGACTAACTCTAAATAACTACCAACCCTATAATTACTATTGTTCTTTATTGATAGCACTCGTCCGTTCGGTGACAAATACAACGTATTTGATGGCTTATGAGGAGCTTGTGTGGTTGGTCTTGGACTGTTCCCTCATACTAGTTAGGATAGTACTCATTTGACCTCAAGAGGCTAAGGAGACCCCATATATCTCCCCCTAAATAGTGGGTCAAAATCGTTTGAGTCGAAACCTTTCTTACCCTGGTCTGTTTTCTAAACTATATTTTCTATAACAAAGGGTCACCCGAAATTTAAATTCACTATTATTTAATAAAATTGACGATCAAGTTTTAATTAATTTTAACTAAAACTTCGATTAAAAATTAATGAAAATCGATATTTGGGAGAACGACCACCGTTGTTTGAACATTTAGAGGTGATATTTGTAAGTAAAATAACATTCACTCTACGTGGGATGAAGTGTCAAATGATTTAAGTATAAGCAATTAACTAATCGATCGAATATTTTTCAAATGTGCTAACCTTTTTTTCAATGAACATTTGATACAGAAATTTAGCACTAAGCGAATTTACCATTCCATCTTATGTTTTATTGATAATTCTAAAACAATTTGGTCGATTTTTATACATGGTATTTTTTCCTTTTTTCCATAAAAGATAACGACTTATGTTGATATGATTATGAAATATTTATTTACTAGTCAATACCAAAAAAGGTTATGGACTAAATTGTATTTTTTTAAATATATCTAAACGGAATTAGAAATTAGTAGCAATTGAAGAAGCCATTTAAGAAATAACACAAATTTAATTCACCTGGCAATTTTCAATTAGGACGAGCCTAGAAGGTGTGTCTTTCGATGGACAAAATATCCCTTGATCCAAAACCTACATATTTACTGGAGGAAATCAAAATTCTATGAGTTAACATCTCTAATACAAAAATATTATTATTTATAGTAGGTTTGTTTTGTTCTTTTTTATTCCAAAAAAAAAATTTTGATACCTATTATTAGTTAAGTGCCTATTTGATTTTAGTTTAGAGGCTCTAGGGAGTCTGGTAACTGTATGAGAAATATAATACAGCTTAAAAAAAACAAAGAGAATTATTGTAAACAATTTATAATATAAATATAATTAATAAACATACAAAACTATATTAATAGAAATAAAGGTTTGACAATGGAATGAGGTTTGTCAGCGGTCATAAATAGTGTTGACAGGCCGACCAGGAAGGAGTGGGATAATGCACCGTTAGCCCATCATCACATCATCACAGAGTCCAGTAAATTCCACACTGGTACTCGACTATCAGAAAAACTCGAAGGAATAATGCGAAATTCGAGGAAAATATGTGGGATTTTGTTTAGCGAATTCGCTTCTACCGTCAGATTTAAACATTTAATACGCATTAAAGGCAATATATAGTTAAATTATCTTCTACCGTTAATTACTTTTTAAAAACACGCTATTGGAAATCCAGACAAGGTTTATATTAAGACTGTGTCTACACATGGACAAGTCTATAGAACAAAATAACAAAAGAATAAAAGATAATAAGAATGATGAGTACGAGATGCGAGTTGAATGAGGATAAGAGTAAGTAAGGGCTTGGTCCCTCCGGGAGCCTGTATACAGGAGAGGAATGTAAACATGGATTATCCATGTTTGGGATTAGTTAAGACACCTTAACAATATATATGAAAAAAAAAAGTAACTAAATAAAAATAATCACACTACTTTTCGAAATGTATTGACGTTGGCAAGAAAGTAATTTCGGTTTTTTTAGTGTTAAATAAACCTCAATTTGTTCTATACAAAAAAAGAACTTTAATCAATCAAATTCTTACATTCTGTTCCATGACCTTTTGCCACCTTTCTGCTAACTTCATGATCTCGCGCTCATAGAACTTCTGCTCCTTAACAGCAAAAACTCAACAAAGTGCGATTTGATTTCATCGTTATTACTGACATTTTTAACATTTAAGAAGTTTTGTAAACTTCGAAATAAATGATAATCCGATGGTGCAAGGTCAAGGCTGTGTGGGGGATGTGACATAATTTCCCAACCAAGCTCCAATAGTTTCGTACGTGTTGCTACATATGTGTGAGGCCTCGCGTTGTCGTGGCGGAACCCAAATATCGAGCTTCTTAACAAATCCAAGACGTCTTGTATGATTTTTTATTGTTGTATGTGATACATTTAACAGTTTTTCAATCTCTCGCACAGTTATATGACGATTCGATTCAATTATAGCTTTCATTTTGTCATCATCAAATTCCCGAGGTTGACCAGAACGTTGGTCATCTTTCAGTGAAAAATTTTTAAACCAATTCTGACCCGTGCGTTCTGTAAAAAGTAAAATGTGTTGAAAATGCTTATTTTTGCACTCCAATGTTAAAACTGACAGTTGTAAAGAAAATTACACGGAATTTTTTTCTATAGTGTGACTACCAAATATCAAAAGAAAAAACAATCTAATATTGACAAAAGAATAACGAAACAAACATAACGCTATCTACTGGTGCAAACCAAAATCACTTTCTGCTCAACCCAATATTTGCTCTGCTGGTTTCCATAGGGAAAATACCACAGCTGTGTCTAGAGCAATGTTAAAATTGTTTGGCAATGCAAAAGGCTCTTTAAAACCTTACTCTGTCATTGCCAACACGTGCCTATGCACCACTATAATATATGCGCCTTGTTATTTTTAGGACAGATCGCGCTGAATATGTCAATCATCGCACACATTCACATCAACAGACTATCAGTGCGCTGGTTGGCCCCCTTCCAAGCTCCACTGTAATTCTAGCCCCGGCATTTGAGTCTGTTATTTATCGTCAACACGTGCTGCTCAATATCCCATCTGCTGACATCCAACATCTTTTTGTTGACCGAGGATGGACACGCTTAATCTTATGCTTGTCAGTAGATTTTTTTATTGGCAAAAAAAAAAAATACATATTTATATACATGTTCATTTACATACATGTTTATTTTTTACTGTGACGTTATACGTGTTTATACACAAAAAAAATATTAATAATAAATAAATTGAAAAATAGGGGATTAGCCGAAAATTGGTTTTTGCTTATCCTCTCCACTTTTTTCCTCTGACATCATTTTTCTACATCAATCTCAAGAAGAAAATCTCCAGGACTTACTTTCCAGGGAAATATTTACTCCTGTCAATATTAAGCTTTCCAAAAAGGGTTTCGAGTTTGTCCAAATATTTTTATTTGTGATCTTTAAATTGATTATTCCATTCGTTGAATATTATAGTATATTAAATTAGTAATTTTTCCATTTTTTTTTTAACTTATAATAGAAAAAACATCTACTCTAGAAACACTCAAAATATTTCCTGTTTGTGAAAGATTATCAGCTTATCGGTTTCTAGAGATCCCATACCAAAGAAAACCAGCTTGTTATTTCTCGAGCTGAGGATCAATGTGAACATATTGGCAAGATGTGTGGTATTTATAATAATGTACTATCCAGGCATTGTTAATAATTTTATATACGACCAATCAAACTAAAATTGATAATATGTATCTTTCATTAAGCGCTTCTTATCTTTAAATTTAAATAAAGCAAAGTGTGTGTGAGATATCATCGAAATTTTTTATTCGTTTGAAAGGCCTATTGATGCCATTATGTATGGAATATAACATCGTGCAAATGTCCGCCGCGGCTTCGCTGGCTGGCGCGCATCCGAAATGTCCAATTTTCCATGACTGGCGCATAAATCAGGCTGAATTTGACTGATGGCATGGGTTATGTTGGCTTTGAGGACCGCTGTGATTTGTGGCTGATTCGCATAGACCTGCGACTTAAGAAAACCCCTCAAGACAAAGTCTAACGGGGTCAAATCGCACAATTTCGGTGGGCAGTTCACATCACCTCCACGTGAGATGACCACACGTCGTTGCCTATGGTCTATGTATACCTTCAGCTTCTGGGTCAGTTGAATTTTGTACGGGTGCAGGCCCAAGTCACGACGTAAAATTCGCCAAGTTGTGGTCTGCGAAAGACCGAGTTCTTGTGAGCGACGCGAAATCGGTTGCCTCGGATTCTCCTGCACACTCTCACGGACAGAATGTTTTCGGCAGATCATGTGTTTCGTCAGTGTAATATTCGTTTTTAGCTGAAATGTGTACTTCAGTTGAGACATATGGTCTACCCTTCCTTTGTTCTTTTACAACCCGCCTAGCCCTAAACTACCTGCCTCCAGCAACCCACATCCAAAACCCAACACTTGTCCTTTTGCCTTAGGCAAGGAATGTTCTAGTGCTGTTATTCATTAATATTTGTATATATACCAGTGTTTTGATTGTTATTGATAATAAAGTTTTTTAAAATACTCTCCTCGAACAAGATTATTTAACTGTCGACGTACGGGTGTTGGTTGATTGTTTACTGAACCAGTAGACTCAAATTTATCCACCACACTGCGAATAGTCCTCTCGGTAGGAGGGTTATGGCGACCGCGGAACGTTGCCCGAACAGAACACCCATATTGATAAAACAATTTTATCATTTGTACGTGTTGTTGAACGCTATATCCGTCCATGGTGATTTGGGAAAACAGACTGAATAAATGACAGCCAATTTGACAGATGCAGCTTCATCAATATGGCCGCTATCAAATGTTAAAGTTTGGAAGTCCCTATTGGAAGACGTTATATATATTTCAAAAATACACCAAATCTAAATTTTATTAATCGATAATATCGAAAGTGAATTATTTATTAGCTTATTAGAAAACAGAAGAAAAGAAGAAAAAGAAATGAAAAAAGGAAAAATAATATACAATGTGCCACAACAATTTTGAGTTACAAATCAGTATTTTCCTATATTTCCTTAATATCCCGTTTATCTTTTTGAAAAATATCTAAAAAATCAATTAATACCTTCTTTTTTTTATCGCTTTCAGCTCTTTTGCGGGTTCTTGTTTGTTTAAAATAAATTGTAAACGATTATAAAAAAAAAATAAAGTTACCAGGCAATAAGAATCCTAAAGAGTTTGATTGGCATATTAATAAATATGCACATGTCGACATGGACTTGATCGTCATTAAGCCCTCCAATACAGGGATGATATTTAATCAGGAAATAGACTGACATATGCAGCTTATGGGGGAGGGTTCTGTCCCCGAACTGGGGTTAATTGGATCCATGTCCCCTAATATTTACAGTAAATTGGATTGGCAGGAATGGATTGCTGATATGTAGGGTCCAACGTTCCCAGGGCAAAAAATAAACAATTATCAATCTACCTGAAGTTTGACAGGAGACGAAAATAGCATATATAATAAGCAGGGGAATTAGCCAAAAATAATTGGTTTTTGTGCACTTGTATTACATCGACAATTGTTCTACATCAATAAAAAATACTTATATATTTTTTATTATGTATAAACGATAAATAAAGGTCTAACTGAGTTTCTTAAATTATTATCATAAAATCTTTCGATTTTTGTTTGAATGTACTTCATTTTATCTGCTAAGCCAGCCAACATTGATCACTGAAAGTAGCCTTGTTTTAAATAAAGATTTTAAATAAATAATATAATCACCTTAGAAAAAAAACTCGACCATGGGGAAATTCTCAATCACGGTTCGGATGCCTTGTAAGAGTTTTAGCATTCGGCTTAAAGTGTTTGACTCATTCGGTCAAACACGGAACTCAGAGTTCATAGTATGATCTTTGAATATCTAATCGAGTAGAGGTGTTTGTTGGGATATTTACTAAACGTATTTAGGTCGAGTCATAAGTAACTTCCATTTGTTTATGAGACATTTGTTTTGCTCTCATTAAATAACAAAATTATATTAATTTTGACGAGTGCGGGATACTTTTCAACTCCTGAACGTATCCACAGTAATCGTTAAATTTGACTTGAACAACTCGTGGTGAATTATTCCTTGACAATCCCACCATACTCACAATAAAATCTTTTTGACATGGATGTATGATTTCGGATCTGGTAGGAGTGGTTGATCCTTATCAAGCCACTGTCTTTTGCGGACTATATTGTCATAGGTAACCAATTTTTCATCGCCCGTTACAATCCTGTTTAAAAAAGGCTCAATTTGTACCCGTGAGAGCAGACTTGTGGCGATTGACATGCGATCTTCTTTATTCCGTTCACTGAGATTGTGATGTACCCACACTCCTAACTTGCTGACTTTCCCTAATCTCTCCAGGTGGTGGTTAACAGTTGATTGTGATGTATTCAACCTTTCTGCTACCTCTTGTTGATTGACGTGGATTTTGCTCCAATATTGCTTTTAAAAGGTTGTCGTCAAAGTCCGAAGGACGTCCCGCCCTCGGTTCGTCTTTTAAGGTCGTATCTACAGAACGGAATTTTATAAACCAATTTCTAACTGCCCGATCGGTCATTAGTCCTTTACCATATACACTGCATATTTTTTCAGCTGTCACCCTAGCACTATTGCCTTGTTTAAATTCCCAAAGCATTATTTTGTAACCCATTTATAAGACGAATATGTACTTTTTAACTCTCCATTTCAGAGGTTTTAAAAAAACAGTTTAACGTAACGTGTATTTTCACAAAACAGCTGACAAAAGACTAACTGAAGCCTCGTCTATATAGTGAAAACAAAAACTTGTTGTCATGGTAACTCATAGCGGGTAGATACGAACAATAGATTCTACTTAGCTGCATCGGAAGTTACTTATGACTCGACCTGATATTATCGGACTACGAATGTCTGCAAGAGGTCCTCCAAGGCAGACAGCAGGGAATGTTGAGTTCTTAAATAATTCTCAAGAACTAAACTCCAGTACTAGAGAATGATTTAAAAAGTGTAAATCTTACAATAGGACTCGATGAAGACACAGTGTGGCGCGCTGTAGTTCATCAATACATTTGATGAGCTAACAGCTCTCCTTCATCAACCCAAGGAGTTATCCGAACAATGTTTAACAATTATTCAGTGTTGTGAGTTGCAGCTATGTGCATCGTCACTGCCCACAGAAATTAGGGCGATTGTAACGCGGCCAAAGACCTACGGTCATTCCACATCGAGCAATAGGAAAGGAATTTATACCTCGATGCGATTCCTCACATTTCTTATACACAGGGCTCGTAGTGTCACGCGATCCTTCTTAAGCTGGTGTACTAACATTCCTTCAGTTATCTCGTCTCAGAACATTCTCCGCATTCACAGAACTATTTATTGCCTAGGAAACGAGTTACATTACTGCCACGGAAGAGCTGGAACGAGTTACTGCTTCAATGATCTTCAAAGGATTCGTTTCCAGTCTATAGAGCACAAATAATATTTATCATTTCACAAATGACGCTAGGTACAGGTTTCTTCCCCGTCAAAAGCTTCTCTTTGACTGACAAGCCAATGACAATTATACAGCAAGCGTTAAAATTTTAAACACTGAATAAAGGTAATTGCAACGTGCGTAAAATAGATAAAAATCATTACATGTACAAATGTATTGAATATTAAACAATTCTCACAGCTACGCAGCGATTACATCCTACAGAAAAATGGCGTCAATTTTTGGAATTTCGTCGTTTTTTATCTTCAGACTCTCACTGATAACAACTTTATTATGATAAAATTATAATCTGCCTCATTGGGCAATAAGTAATTGTGATAAATGTTCTCATTTATACCACATATGCAATTTTCATTCACTCGCTCATTCGTACAGTATTTGCAAACACCCCAGATGCCTCCCAAATCCACATGATTGTCATCGCCCTTGCATCCAATAGAGTAAGCGGAGTCTTGCCATGTCCATTGCCAGGACTCTCACTGTCACGTATTTATAGCAGGTCACGAGGCCACTGCCGTTTTAGTCTCCGAGGAGGATTATAGAAATGAGTAGTGCAGTGCAATGACTGTGCTAGGGGATTAGGGTGGTTGAATAGGTTACTATGGAATTTTATGCACTTTGGAAGAATGTACGGTATATCAATATTTTTATGAAGGGTTTTGTTGCTGACGTAATAAGGGGCATTTACTATTGTTCTTAGGACTTTTGGTTGAAAGGATTGGATACGCTTCATGTTCGACTTTTTTGCTGTCACCCATAGCTCTATTCCGTATGTCCAGATTGTCTTAGGCATAATTTTGTAAATTTGTGATTCGATTTTTTTCGAGAGATGGGATGTCCTTCGAATTAGTCTGTACAGTTGTCTGCCTGTTTAGTTCTTGTCTTTTTTTTAGCCCCATGATTGGGTTTCATGTCAGTCTTTTGTCAAGATGGAAGCCTAAATACCGTACTGTCTCGGATACAGGGAATGGAAAAACAAGAGGACAGGACTTGCGGCAGAAGGTAAAAGTTATGCGGGAACATTTTGCTTCGTTAACTTTGATTTGCCATTGGTTGCACCAATACTCGATCTCATCAAGGTGTTTTTGAAGGTTTTAGGATGCTGTATCGGGGTCTGGATGGAATGACATGACTGCAGTTTCATCTCAAATGTTGTTCAGGCTCTCCATTGTCAGCGTCTTAATGTTATTAATGCAAAATTGTTTTTCCTCTTTCACCCCATACCAGCAGTATCTTTGATTTATAAAAGTAAAGAACTAGAGGACTTACAGAAGAGTCTTGCGGTGGACATGTTCATACAATTTGTTGGGGTACCCGCACTGCTGTTATTTTGCGCTCTGTTTCAAAAGTATCCAAACAAGAACTTACTTTAATTTAGTAATTAATTTTCTGAATTGAAACTTCTTTATTGTGCTAAAATTACAATCTGCCTTATCAGGCAGTGAGTAATTGTGATAAATGTTCTCATTCATAAAGTATTTACAAACAGCCCAGAGACCTCCCAAATAAACATGTTTGTCACCTCCCTCGCATGCGAAAGAGGAAGCGGATTCTTGGGAAGTCCCTCACGCTCCTCCGTCAGCCGCGTCACCGGATCCGAGCCAGTGGAGGCTGACGAAGAGTGCGGAAGCCATAAGAAGCATAATTAGAAGCAGAAGCTGTCAAGAATAATATACTCTAGTTATTCCCAGACACCTCAAGATCATAACGGAGTCGGCTTCTTGTTGAATCCATAGATCTTGATACCACTATCCGTATTAAGAATTATTAATGCCAAATACGGAAGATTCTCATGAATGCTTCTGCCCGATTCCTCGGGCACTCGTGTGATGCCATTCTCTCAGTGGTAGTCTTGAGGAGATGGCAAGACTTATCCGCCTGTTTCTCCGTCCAATTCCTTCTGTAAGTGCCACTTGAGAAGAAATTCCCTTGTTGGGGGGAGAGAAGCCATTATCCTGTGGTACATCTTTAAACAGAGCCCTTCCTTAGGGATCACCCCAAGGTAATCTGGATCTCCTCCCTACAGCCCTTCACTTACATAAGTCCCTCAGCTCTTTTTTACTTACAAGCGCTTCTATTATTCTATAAGGAGCTGTTATTTTTAATATTCCAAGATTTTACACCCTTAACCATTAGATTAGATGGACTGGAAGCATCTGGAGTCTCCAACTTATAAATAGATACGTTTATGTATTTATTGAAAATTTCATTTATTATTTTTCACAACCAGGTAATGTGCTGTAAATATGACCAATTACTTATTGTATAAATTTTGGCATGTCTGACGTGAAGGGAGAGGTCATCCATTGAATACTCAATCATATTGTTCAAGCTTAATTTGAAGATATCTTATTGTTATTAATTTAGAAATATTTCTATTCCAACGTCTCCTAGGAAGTCGTTGGATGTCAGCAAGTCAAGTGAAGACAGTCCTTGAATCAGTGGGTTTGGGTGTCCGTGAAGTTTGTCGTAAAAATGTCTGTAAAATGTAATGCAGTCTTGAACGAAAGAAATTTTCACGTCAGTGAAGGGCACGAGTACTTAAAATGGTTCTTCTGTGATAAGCTATTGATGAAAATCTGTAATCTAGATGTGTTGGCGTGAACTTAAATTTGGGGTCGGCAGTCACTTCCAACTGTCTGGTTTCCCTAGATCCCAGCTGAAGGCCCAGGTACCAACTTTAGTCTGTTATGCCTTATGCCTGTTATTGACTATTCACTAAATACCTTCAGAGATGACTGGTAAAAGCACCCTCGAGGCCATGCAGGCCCGAATGTGACATTAGTATTCAAGACTTGGGCGTGCTCCGCTGTCTTCCGCCTCACCATTGGGAGACAGTTACATTGTAATGCTACTATAGATACAATGAAGCATTATAATTATTCGAAATGAAGTTACAAACTTTGTTTAAGTGTTATATATCCCCTTGGTTTGCGTCTGTTTTAGCTGGGATGAGACTTTAATTGAAGAAAAATATCCATGTTTGATAAAAATTAATTATTATAAATGATGAATATGCGTTGTCTTCACTGGGTTTCGCCATATCACTGATGATCTTAAATTAATACTATTATTGATAATTTTACACTTACTCTGCAGGTAACACTTAAGTATTATTGCTAGCTGACTAAAACCAAATTATTTCTCCACACATCAAGGTTACACTTTTGATTATCATCTCAAACTGTTACAATTTTCCCCCTCATTTAACCAATATAGACCCTTGAGTTTTTAGTAACAACTGAGCATTGAACAATTGACACACAGGTATCATCTAGAACCTCCAAGCCAATTTAATCTAGGACCCAAAGCTTTTCCTTCCACAGTCCATTGCCTTAGTTACATGATGACATTGTTTCATTTAATTCAATGTTCATTTAGTTACTATTACTTAATTTTAAGAATATATTAATTACTTGGTGATCAAGTTTATGCATTTTCATGAGATTGTTAGATTAGCTAATAAATAGTTACCGTATTCATGAAAGCTTGTTTGCAAATAATATTTTCTTAAAATGATTGAATGATAAATCATTATAACATCAAGTTCCGAATTGAATTTTTTTTTTTGTATTATAATGAAGGTACGAATGTCATTAGGTTCTCTATCTTTCATGGGATAGATCGTCGTTTATTTTGCATGCGGAAATACATGAACCGTAAATGATTAGCAATCTTTTCTGACTATTTGTATGAAGTCGGAATTTCAAAGGCTCTTGTGATATGACAGCAACTGAGAAATTACGTTTGAACTGTCTGGGACTGAAGTATAAAGGTTATAAGCAATAATAATAGCGCAGCAAATAATAAAAGTTTATAAATGAATTCCCGGTTTGAAAGTGTCCATTCTTTTTTTTTTATTGGCTACTCTTTTATCATTTACTTTCAAAAGAATATTTTATTTACAAAATTCTCATAGTTTATGTAACTAGCTCAATATTTTATAGAGTAATATCTCCTTATACGGTATTCTACTTTTTGTAATCAACGAAATTATCCAGTATGTGTATTTTCACGTATTACTCTTGTCACCCTAACTAAGTATAGTTTTGTAACAAAATGGCATTATTCCCGATGAACGAAAATTAGTGAAATATACAATCTTTGATTATGACAGTAAGTCTACTCACTCCTCCCGCATCGATGGAAACAGACTGTCGAGGAAAAATTATGTTAACAATTAGTATGTAAGTTAGTTTTAAGTTTGATCAAAAAGGTGAGCCCCATTAGTCAGTTTAGTCCGGTCAGGTGTAGTGTATATCATTATACTTGTTTATCCATTATATAATTTTTATAAAATAACAAAACCTGTATATAATGTAGCGATGCTGCAGGAAATACAAAAATAATTTGTAAATAGATTCGCCTGAGGATCTATAATTATATATAATTATCTGCGAATTTAAAGGGGCTATGAAAGAAAAAAAAAAGACAGTAAGTCTGTGTTTCAATCCTGAATGTGAAAACTAATCCGTCTTGGTTATGAATCCTGTGGTATTTGGTAAATCATCTAATGTTTTTCGTTTGCAGTTCTTGATGCAACTGTTGGTTTCTGTGGAACCATATATCATTCCGCGGTATATATTTTTTTTTGAGTTTTGAATCGTTTTAAGTGTTGAACTTGAGACAGAGCCACAACTTCATAACCAAGGGCCTCAGGATGGTTTGCTAGATTAAGATGGCAACGTCAGGTTTCAAGTGTATGCTTCCTGTTTATAATCGGACCCAGTTCCGCTTTATGTTGCTAATCTCAACAATAGCTGCACATTTTGGTGTTCAATAGTGTGAGCTATGGTATACTTCTTATCCTTAATTTAAATTTAATTAATCTGTTAAATAACATTTGACTCCCTCACGCATGTTACCCATAAAAATACACATAAAGCTGCTTAATACAGACAGAGAAGAGACCGGGAGAAAGACAAAAGACTTACATTTTTTTTAATTTCAAAACCCTTTTTATTTTTTACATTTTTACAAACAGATGAGCAAAATTTACAATATTCTCCTCGTGCTGCATACGCAGATGCATTTGAAGGAGGTAATATTTACAAAAACAATTTTTTATTTGAAGTTAAAACGTCAATAAACAAATATACAGGACTAGGTGATGGGGCTCACCTTCGGTTTACAATGTGGCAAACTTACAAACTAAACTTAAAAACTATAACCTAAGACTATAGCGTTCCTGCCTCGACAGCGTCCTGCCATCGATGGGGGAACGGAGCGGGGGCTATAGTGTTAAACACCGGGTTTGTCAGGTACTGTAGTGAGTCGAGGAATTTGATATGTCTACGTTGAATGAATTCATCCACCGTAGGCAGCTCAAAGATCTCGTGAAGGTAAGGCTTGCAGAGTCAAACCTTGCCTTATATAGTGGCCGGCCTGGGGTACAGTCTGCTCACGCAAATCCACACCTACGCCATTTTGCTCAGCCTGAGTCCATTATAGGAGTGTTTGTGGATCCTATCACCCTTTCTTTTTTTCTTTCATAGCCCCTTTAAATTTACAGATAATTATATATAATTATAGATCCTCAGGCGAATCAATTTACAAATTATTTTTGTATTAAGTATTGTAGTATAGTGGTGTTGAGAACGCGGAGCAGAGTCAGCTATTTGACCCTGAAATCCTCGATTCTCCAAAGTTTTCGCCGGCTTCAATGGTTTTGCAAGTTTGAAGACGTCCAGCAGCAGCCCCGACAAAATGCTAATTGTGGAAATAAAGACAGAAAAGGAAAATAATGGATGCAAACGAAAGTAATGAATAAGGAAGAAATCGCAGAAGACGAGCTGAAATAAAAAAGAGAAACCGATCATTCATAGAAACTGCGAACTCACCATCACAGTTGAAAATAACCATCAAAATATTGGCCAGACTTCCAATTGATATTACAGCCTATATGCCAGAAAGAAGTTGTTACACTAAATCAATTTTAAATATAAATGAAGAAACTGAATAAAAACAAATATTAAAGCAAAACAAATAAATCTTTATTCAGTAAACTTAATACTAAACTTAATAATACTTCATTAATAAGAAAATAAACAAATGATTATCGATTGTTAATTCACAAATGAGAGAGAGAGAGTCGTTGATCGGTACCTTACGCGTCGGGTCGATCTTCATTTATGGCACAGCTTGAGCGCAACGAGCATTGGGCGCTAAGTGAGAAAAATAGAAGAAAGTTCATCTCGAGTGTCAACAGACATGAGCGGGACACAAGTCGAGAATCGGGAGACCTCCAGCTCCGATGTGGACAGCACGATGTTTCACAGTTGACTACTGATCCCCGGGGATCAAAACACTTATAAATACGCACCGTTGAACCCTGTTTACAAACATTGTTATCAGTGCCTCTCTCTCTCTCCCCCCTCTCCCTCTCTCCTGTCTGCATTTAACGAAACATATTGTTAAATACATACTATTACTACTTATTACTACTTATTAATATACAATATGTTATCGAGCATTCCTCGTATTAATAACATTATCTAACTAGGAAATACATAATGAACATAATTAAATGAATCGAATCTCTATGAATGATCGGCTAAATGATAAGTTAAACAAGTGGTAAGTATCCTTGCCTGTCCTATCACCCTTATGTACAGATTCAATTTAATAAATTTGCTAAATATTATTCTCAGAAACTTATTTTGGACTATTTGAAATTGCTGATACTGGTACGACTTAGTAAGCTCCAACTAGGTTCCAACTAGCCGACTAGTTGTAATCATCTAAAACACGATTTGTTTTATGTTTCATTATTCATTTCAAAGATATCTGATTGAAGGAATAACATTGAAATTGTATTCGCTGAGGGAGAAATGAAAAAGCAGATACGAGAGAATCGTGAGAGGGAATATGGAGGAGGGCAGATATTGCTTTATCAGGTTACCAAGGCCCTTCTTACTGTCATACTTGCCCTAACTCCATTCCGAGCCGTTCCTTAAAAGGAATATTTCAGAGTTGCCTCCCGGCGACCCTGCGACCTTTTTACAAATAAACAACTTCATCTGTAGCTGCCAGCTAAGCTAGCCGGTTAATATCCTACAACAGGCTAAGGCTTACGACCGATAAAACCAACTGAGCTACCATGTACGAGTACTCTGGAAAGATTGTCTATGCATAGTTGTATAGACTAGTCAAGCTATTCCATCGGCCAATAATAGTGGGATTTATAAAGGGTGTCCCAGAATTAACACAAGACTTGATTTAAATAGAAAACACAGTTTTTAGTATTTTTTTGTTATTTTTTTATTGAATCATAAAGTAAATAGGATAGGGTTATTTATGGAATAACACATCGGGCAAATGGCCTCCACTATTTTGCTGGCACGTGCGCACTCTTTTGTCGAAATTTTCCATGTCCATTTGGCATAAATGTGGTTGAATTTCCTCTTTTAATGCACGGGTGGATGTAGGCTTTTTGACATACACCTTTGACTTCAAATAACCCTATAAAAATAAATCTAAAGGTGTTAAATCACACGATCTAGGGGGCCAATTCTGATCACCGAAACGAGAGAGTACACGACATGGAAATGTCTCATGCAGTATTTGAATTGTTTCATGGGCTGTATGGCATGTGTCACCATCTCGTTGAAACCACATATTGGCAACATCAATATCATCTAATTTCGGTACAAAGAACTGTGTTTACGACGCTGAATTGATATTCTTGGATTTTCAACAACACTCTCACGCACTGCTTCGATATTGACATTTGAACGGCTTGTTTCTGGACGACCAGTGTGTTTAGTGTCTCCAACTGATACAGTCTCCCTAATTTTTTCAATTAATCTCCTCACAGTTGATGAAGTCAAAACACTATTCCGACCACATTTTGTATGAAATTTTCGAACTGCGGCCGCCAAACTTTCATTATTTTTTAGGTAATGTTCAACTATAAAGACACGTTGTTTTATTGTTTAATGCTCCATTTTTACTAACCCTAAACTGTCAGCTGTCAAATTGTTTTCTTTATGGTTTCCCAGCACTTTACTGCAAAAATGGCGGCAAATTTAAATCTTACGTTAATTCTGGGACACCCTTTACCAGCAATAAAATTTACAACAAACAATATTAGTCAATAAGACTCATGTCCGTAGATTGTTACTAGCAAAATATTGACCAAGCATAAGCTTCAGAACTATCTAAAATATTCCAAAAGTACTTAAATCGTTTGAAAAAAGGAACATATCCCTTTTGGATTGACAATGAAAATAATATACGTGACAATATGCTGTGAGAACACCATCTCAAAACACAACTTGTTAAATGTTCGTATCCGCTCCGGTTACATCGTTATAAGGTTAGCAGAAACTTCAGCAGCTGACAATTAAACTCGCTCGTGGACTCGTGGAGTTTATCCAGTTAATGGAGTCACGTCAATTTTCAAGAGAACCCGAACTTCGAGTCACTCCAGGCGAGATAACAGCTCCATATACGGACCCGATGAGGCACAGTGCAAAAAAGGTGTGGTCTTTAAAAAAATATAGGTGCATTTTTTCGTCAATCCTCGCAGTCTAATAAATAAAATAGACTTATTGTTTCTGTCAGAAAATTAAAGTATCATTCACGAATAGGAATAATTTAGGTGTTGAATCTTTCCAAAAGTTTTTTTGACAGTTATTGAGTGTTTAGTTTAATTTCCTCGAATTTAAATCTTAGCTCATTGTTCCACCGATATAACTTGGATACACAAACATTAAAGGCAACTCCCCAAGGAAAGACCATGAAAAGTGTTTATCACTTCGCTTCTTCGCCGAAAACGGACCAGGATCATCCGAGGAAGATGTACAAGCCTAGAAAGCGCCTAGAAGACACAAGCCGGAAGATGTGGAGTGGAGTAGGTCTGTATATAATGGTGTCACAGTAGCTTTCACTGGTGCACCTGTAAGCCTGTTACTGCACTTGTAGCACCACTGTCGCTGGTCTAGTTCCAGTCACTACAGTTCTTGCTTAGTAGCTGGTGCGTATGAGTACATTTTCAAAGGCTTCCTTTGTCGGCTCTCGTGTCTGGAGCAGAACTCGCGGCTTAATTGTGATAATAACTAAATATATTTATTACAATAGTTAATCGAGCGTGGTCTAGACACAAACATAATTGTCATGTTCCCAGCTATGAAGGAAGCATGGGTCGGGGTATTAACAAACGCTACTCTTGTAGCTGCACGCTGCTGCAAAGGAGGACCGCAGACGCTCAGGATACGAGAGAAGAAAACTTTTCAATTCAATAACAACCAGTTTGAGTCACTTTGACAAACGATTACGTATCACTTCCGCTCAAATCTCCGAGAAGGATTGTATGGATGGATTATGCTTCAAAGTGATTTGACCCTGGCCGGATTTTGGTAAGAATTCTGGCGTGATTGTGATAATTTCAAGGTCATTATTGGCGACTTCAGATTGCACTTTTTAAGTCAAAATTGGGTTTAGCGTGGCTTTATATATGAGAATTTTGTTTTGTAATGTGACGAGCTAATGTCTGTGTGGTCTATACATTTTCCCAAATTGTGTGTAGAGTTCCTCCGTTTCCAGTCTCGTGTGTGAATGTGTCATTCACAGTCCGACCAAGAGGTAGATCTTCAACGAAATTCTAAAAAAAAAAAATAATAAATAGAAATGCGTTAAAATAATATTAAATAATTATTTAAGGACCAAATTATAAATATTACTGACTGAATAGAGATGTTTAAATATATATATGTAAAGAAAGTAAGCTTTCTTCAATTAAATTAGCAGCGCTTTGTATATCACGCGCGTGCTTCAGTTGGCTGCCACTAGGTGAAGCTAGAGACATATGACCAGAAGGTTTTCAGTGTAAACAATTAAGTAAAGTGCAAACAGTGATAACAATAAACTGTAATTGTTGTTTCTTTTGTTTTACAGGTATGAATTTAGATTTTATTTGTAATAGTTGTAAACTAATTATCAATTAAAAGAAAATAAACTTGTTTTACAGAGAAACAGATTACTTATTGTTATAAGAAGAAGACCTAACCACCTTATATATACATTTATTTTTAGATTTTCCCTCAATAAAAGTCCAGCCACGCCCCTGATTAGGTACTGTGCGACTACTCGACCTTAAATCGATGTATCGATATGGCTGTCGAAGGCGAGAACGGGCCAGCCGACCTACATACCTTAGATGGATGCAGTTGAGATGCACTTGACCTCGGCACACATCGCATGTCCTGGCACTTCACCTCCTGGGCTATAACTATCTGCGGTACGGCTGCTGGAGAGGTGAGAACTGCGTGGTCCGACTGGAAGAACTCCAGAGCAGCGGTAACATGGAACCTGCCGTGAATGCTAAGGAGACGGAGTAAGTACCGCGGAGTTTGCGGCCGAGGGTTTACTGGGCCGGAAACCGAAAGTGCTACGTGCCAAGAACTTAGATCGCCGCCCGTTCCAATAATTGTCTCTATCAAGTAGGTCGTGGCTTGTACAGAAGACAACTCTCAAGTCGGGACGATAATACAATGTACAGCGAATACATGGATCAGCTGCCTCCCACCTTTATGCATTTATCACATAACACATACTAGACCTGAACTGAATTGTGTTTATATACCGTATATAGGGTGTTGCTGAAACATGTTTATTAGCTAATAAAACCCATAACATTGTTTTTGTCTCTGCTTGATCAAATTGACAAATCAAGTTCGAAACAAAACTATTTAATCTTATTTTCCTTCATAGCCCCTTTAAATTTACAGATAATTATATACAATTATAGATCCTCAGGCGAATCTATTTACAAATTATTTTTGTATTTCCTGTGGCATCGCTACATTATATACAGGTTTTGTTATTTTATAAAAATTACATAATGAATAAACAAGTATAATGATACACATTAAACGTGACTTGACTAAACTGACTCGAATAAAGGTGATGGGGCTCAACTTTTTGATCAAATTTAAAACTAACTTTAATTTCACAGATAATTATATACAATTGTAGATCCTCAGGTGAATCTATTCACAATTTACTTTTGTATTTCCTGAAGCGTCGCTACTTTATAAAATAACGAAACCTGTATACAATGCCTCGAAACTAAGTTTTGAAGAAAGAGTGCATGTGTGCTTGATTTCATCTTTTTGAGAGTAAGCACTAATGCCGGTGTGTAACTTTTTAACTTGAATCCCATCAAAATATTACAAGCACTTTGTAGTGAGAGTGATTTTTTTTAGCGAGATGTGAAGACGAATTAAATGACACAATTCGATTTGGTTTCGCACTTCCAGTCGAAGTTTTTTCGTCAAAACTTACCAACCTGGGTAACCTAGGTTCGGGAATTATACCTCAACTGATAAAAGCAAACAGCGAGAGCGTTGTGTTCTATTTGCACCAGAGGGTCAGTAATTATTGCAGAGGTCGAAGGGAGAGGCTTTACTTTATGTATTCAAGGGGGGATAGACGTTCAGCTCCATGTATGAATGCGGGTTATACGATATCAGTTGTAAAACCAGTCTAATCAACTTTAAATGTATTTCACCTTCAGGATCATACACACATGACATACCAACGAGGCATGATTTAGGCCTAGGGCGTAGGTATCATTCAAGGTCTCTCAAGGCCTTATTTCACCCTAACTAATCAAATGGGGAAGAAAAAGTCCCCATGGAAAATAAACGACGATCTATTCCATCAAAGATAGAGAACCTAACGACATTCTTATCTTCATTGTTATTCAATTTTATTTTAATGTTTACGAGTAGGATGGGAAATTAGAAAAAAAAAATTTCAGTTGGAACTTGATGTTATAATGACTTATCATTCAATTATTTCAAGAAAATATTATTTGCAAACAAGCTTTCATGAATGTAACGCCTGTTTATATTTTTTTCAACATGAAATGCGAAGGAACAGTACAAAGTTTTATTTTAACCTTAGAAGCTATTGTGTGTTGGCGAAGAACAAAGTGTCGCCAGTTAAATAATCTTTGTAGAGGAGAGTCTTTTAAAAGAAAATAAAGAAAAGCTTTATTATGAAGTACAAGCAAAACACTGGTATATACAAATATTAAGAGTTACGTTACTACATACTGGGTGGAATGTCTAGGGACGAGTGGGGTCTGTGGCTAAAGCTGAGACATATATGTATAAGAAAAGGATAAGATTCTGGGAAGTAGGGAGGTTTTGGAGGGATGCGGTTGCTTACTTAAAAATAACAGGAACCATCAGTGACTTCCATAAAGTCACGAGGCAGGTATACAGTTCTGCTCAAGCCCCTTCTACTTGTTCTTAGCATTATAAAACTATAGACGTATATAGTTTCAATTTAATTAATCGACAAATGCCTACTTTATAGGGCATACTTCTATTTGTCCACATTAAAGGGCAATAAACTCCTCCATACTGTTCCATGAGATTTCTATTTTCTCTGAGCCTGTTATAATTTAAAGGCACAGCTGTATCCCTGGGCCACAGTGACCCCCAGAACTACTTTCCTGTGTGGACCTCCGCCAGGGGGGAATTGGCCCTCGTCCAGCAGATGTTATTGGTGTTCCCAACAGGAGCCATCATCGTATACACTCTACCGCATTCTCTGAGCTTTGTTAGTCTTAGCGGAAAAGACGTTGTTAATTCGTTTATTTCAGTAGAGAACCAGTGCCAATGTCAAGGCTCTCTCTTCCGACACAGCAGCAAAGCTTTATATTCATCATACCATAATTATATCATTATATATTCATCAATAGTTATACTGCACTTATTTTACACTAACTATTGTCATTAATTCTTACCAATCATTACACCCACATTCGTTATTCTTATCAGCCTTATGCGCATATATATAGTTTATCGAAAGGTTATCCATTAATAATAAATTGATGAAACACGTCAAATAGTTTTCATTAAAAAGACTTTTCTTAAAACAGAAGGTTTACGGGGTTGAAATTAATTATTGAAACTTCTATATTGCGATAAAATTACAATCTGCCTTCTTGGGCAATAAATAATTGTGATAAATGTTCTCATTCGTACAGCTTACAATTTTCATTCACTCGCTTATTCTTACAGCCCAGATACTTCCCAAATTCACACTCCCTCGCATGCGAAAGAGAAAGCGGAGTCTTGGAATAATGTTTCCAGAGGAGAGGAAAGTGCTTCGTTCCAAGGAAATTGTTTGAGAATTTGAGGAGTACCGAGATCATATCCGGGAGATTTTCGGTAAGTTAAGGTTTTCAGAAGGCTTGGTTGGCCTGGACCCTAGCCTTACATTAGCCCTTAATCGCTTCTTGTGTTCTCTTTGACCACCGTTCTTCCTCCATCCTCATTAGTGTGTCCAGCCTACTTAAACCGTTTGATGATAGCTGTGTTCGATCGGGGTTCATTACGTGGCTTATTATGTAAGCTTATTATTTGAGTTCAACCTAATATAATAAACCTTTAATGTTTCATATGAAATTAGTCAGCATCGCCTGAATATTGAAACACAAGTGTTTGACCGCAGAGCAGGTTATCGTTGAACTAACACATACCATTAATAAACCCATCGGGCCACTATTGTACAAATGCCAGCCTGACTCTACTAGCAGAGGGCGATTGAAATCAGAGCTACTTGTTGCAACAATTGTATAATAGACAATTTCTATACAATGGTATGAGAGGACAATCGATAATGAATCAGCGAGATGTAGCAGATATTTATATATTGACCCAGAAATAAGAGGCTTGTGGGAACTGTTATTAACGCATTCGACCGTCACATGTAAAAGTAGAGAAAAAAAACGGAATTCATCTTTTCAGAAATTACAAAAACGTTCTTCTTCGCTTTTAACTGTCTATATTTCTCATTTACAGAAGGAACCCAATTGCCAGAAACATGTTTTAGTTTTAAAAGATGAGCTTCATCACTTTATGATAACAATGATTCCATATTTAGATGTAACGAAGAAAAATTAAAGTCCAAGGAGCCTACAATTAAAAAAATATTACTTGAAATAATATATAAATTAGTAAGTAAGAAGGATTAGTGGAAATCTCAAGGATTGGGATGTGGTGTAGTTTGGTTGATGAAAAGATATGGTTGATCAAAAGTACATGCTTCTAACCATCGAACAACAGTCATTCTTAATTACATCGATTGTAATCGATAGAATGTCTACAAAAAGATACTGTCAACTGTCATCAGTTATATAATGCTAAGAATATTGTAATACTAATAATAGAAGCTAATGTATACCTGCCTCGTGACTTCACGGAAGTCACTGATATTTTTAAGTAAGCAACCGCATTCCTTCCAAGACCTCCATCCTGATTCCCGGAACTACCCTTCTCTTATACACATATGTCTCAGCTTTAGCCCCAGTCCCCACTTGTTTCTCAGACACTCGTCCTTAAACATCCGACCCAGTATGTAGTAAATATAACTCTTAATGTTTGTATGTACCAGTGTTTTGCTTGTACTTCATAATAAAGCATTTGTTTCTTTTCTTTTAAAAGGCTCTCCTCTACAAAGATTATTTAACTGTCCATGCTTGAATCGAAACATGGTCATCTCTACAGCCGCAGGCGTTTGTTGTGAGCTATCAATGGGTTCGTGGGTTTTCTGGAAAACCAGTCACATGAGATTTTAGAATTTTTCATCTGAAGATACTGTGGTCTAGAGACCACATGACCATATGACTAAATTTTAACTAGTTTAAGTAACAAAATTAGTTAAAAGTAACTCATTTATTAATCGGAAATAAAAAAAATCTTCGGTGTTGGCAACTCTTGCCCGGACCACGTTAGAGGTAAAATGTACTAAGATATATTTCATGTTACATTTGATAAATTAATATTTTCTAATTATAATTCCTAGATTTTGATGCATTGCTTAGTGACGTAATATTTTGTTTGTGTTTTGCCAGGACATTAGTCGATTATAATGACTAAACATCCTTTTGTAAAAAATGGTTTCTCAAGTCCTTACTTTACCCTAACTAATCAGATGGGGAAGTACTTCAAACTGATACAACTATGCCTTGAATGTAACGCGAAGGAACAGTACAAGGTTTCATTATTAACCTTAGAAACTATTGTGTGTTCGTCGCCAAAGTGTCGTTGTGTAGTGAAATAAAAAGTCGAAGGCTGACTATAGATTAGAAAAAGAACAAAAAAAAACAGCTCCAATTAAGGTTTTGTTTACCAAAATAGAAAAAATCAGCTTAAAATTCAAACTTAGAACTTAGGCAGAATTGGCGTCTAATAGCACTTGTGCATAGTGAATGTATAACGTAGGAAGATAAGAAGAAGGAGATTATTTACTTAATCTAAACCCACAACCATCTATTAAACCATAAAATTATATTTGTTCGTTTATGCAATTATTATTAGCATTATTTACTTTTATCATAAGTTAAATAATCTGTGTAGATGAGAGTCTTTTAAAGCTTTATTATGAAGTACAAGCAAAACACTGGTATATACAAATATTAAGAGTTATGTAATTACTTACTGGCTGGAATGTCTAGGGACGAGTGGGGTCTGCGGCTAAAGCTGAGGCATATATGGATAAGGATAAGATCCTGGGAAGTGGGAGGGAGGTCTTGGAGGAATGCGGTTGCTTACTTAAAAATAACAGGGAACCATCAGTGACTTCCATGAAGACACGAGGCAGGTACAGTTCTGCTCAGGCCCCTTCTACTTTATTTTGGCATTATAAAACTATTGATTGATTAAACCTAATACTTGCAGTAGAAAAAATAAGAAAACATATTGGTTAGGTCTTCAACCGTGGCAGGGTAGCTCTGTTGGTAGAGCACCCGGCTGGACACTGGGTTCGAGTCCTGATCCTCCCAGTGTATTGTTTTTCTACTTTGGCTGTTAATCGTAAAAAGCAGGGCCTATACCATAGCTGTTATGAACATGGTTGTCTCAGTATTTGTACAGCCCATGTTTCACTGGTTTTCTCACTTCGACAGTTATGTCACACATATATAATCTTATCTTATAACTAATAATAATCAGCCCTATTATAACTTATCTTCCCTTCCCAGATCTCTATTCTAAATAATTGGTCCCACGACCTTTTCCACTTGCGCCCTTATCTCTACTGTTACCGTCATCCTGCTACCCCTACTGCAGCTTTTTCTACACAGATAAATAGCCCTAAGGCATAAGGCAGTTGTTGGTTTCTCAGGACCCTCAGTCGCCTTTGAGCTCTAAGTTTGTAACCATATATAATTGTAAGTTTTTGTTTTATACCAAATAAAGTTTCTTTAATTAAATTAAATTATTGATTAGCCGAATAGAGAATCGTGCATCTTTCGGAAGCACAATTAATCCTATGGCTTTCAACCTTTTTTGTTGATTGTACGAACCATTATTCCTACAAGATAGATTTGTTCTAGACCATTCCGAAGACTGTTGCAGTCGGAGTCCTGGTTATAATGTATTCAACAACTGACCCACATAGTATATTAAAGTCTGAGTGCTCTCGTGGCACGGACCGCTCTTTAAATTCGCTGTTTTTTTTATGGACGGTTTGCCCTGGATGGCGAAACATTTAACCCATTTCCGGGATGGTCTTCAGAATATGTCACAGAGGTTACTCATAATTCAACACAGCTTTGATTTTAGCTTTCAAATAACAACAATATTCGTATCTCATTAAACATTTTCCTTGAATTAGGAAGGATTTGGCAATTATCCAACAAGGATAAATAGTTAAATCGTCCAAATTAAAAAAATAAAACCAATTCAAATTTAAAAGCTTATTTATAATATAAACGGTCCCGTTCATAAAAATGTCAATAAATTTGTTAGAAATTAAAGGAAGTGTAATATATTTTGCGTAAAATTTACAAAATAGTAACCTATCCGACCACCCACCCTAATCCCCTAGCACAGTCATTGCACTGGACCACTCATCCCTATAAACCTCCTCGGAGACTAAAACGGCAGTGGCCTCGTGACCTGATATAAATGCGTAACAGTGGGGGTCCTGGCAATGGCCAGTTTCTCCAATCATGTCCTGAGCGTATGTGGCTCTCGCGCTCTTAATTAGCCTCCACTGGCTCGTATCCGGTGACGTATCCTCTTTCACATGCGAGGGAGGTGAATCCATGTGGATTTGGGAGGCTTGTGGCTGTTTGTAAATACTATGATGAATGAGAACATTTATCACAATTACTTATTGCCTAATAAGGCAGATTGTAATTTTATCATAATAAAGCTGATTATTATTATTAAAAAATTACAAAAACTAATCTAAAGGCCAATTTTCTAGAAATTAAACAATCCTCATCAGTCCATTGAGTCCGAATAATTGATGTTTATCTCGCCAGTTTAAATATTAACGTTTGTCTTACTGTCAATTGTATCGTGTTTATCTCCATGTTCTCAAGTATCAGGCCGTGCTTCTGAATCTGAAGCACTGGACACAACTTGTGGCTAAAGCTGGTGAGCTAATTGACCTAGCAGTGTTTATGTTGCATGTGCGGTCTGTGGGAAAGTCCCAGCCACAAACAGCAGTTATTTATCTAGCCACAGAACATTTGACTTTACTGTACGTGGCGAGGTAATGTAACCATTCAATTCAACTGAGTCTTAAAACCTAATTTGTAAAAGTGGCATTGCTCCCCTGTACTTCCTGGTAAACAATAACAGGAAACATGATCAGGCAAAACCAAACATTAAGTTTAGAAAGCAAGTTGTGGAAAATGGACAAATCAAGTTCTATATCCTTCATCCAATGATCTTAGCCAATGGGCTATCGACAGTTCTTTGAGTAGAGAAATAAGTTTTATGTATGTAATCTGCCTCATTGGGCTATAAGTAATTGTGATAAAAGTTTTCATTCATACCATATTTACAATTTTATTCACTCGCCCATTCATACAGTATTTACAAACAGCCCAGAGACCCCCTAAATCCACATGGTTGTCAACTCCCTCGCATGCAAAAGAGGAAGCGGAGTCCTGGGAAGTCCCCCACGCTCCTCCGTCAGCCGCATCACCGGATACGAGCCAGCGGAGGTTGACCAAGAGCGCGAGAGCCATATACGCTCAGGACATGATTGCAGAAACTGGCCATAGCCAGGACACCCACTGTTACGCATTTATAGCAGGTCACGAGGCCACTACTGTTTCAGTCTCCTAGGAGGATTATAGGGATGAGCGATGCAGTGCAATGACTTTGCAACGGGATTAGGGTGGTTGGATAGGTTACCATGGAATTTTGTGAACTTGGAATGGATGAGTTATGTAGGGTATGTTAAGATCGTTATGAAGGGTTTTGTTGGTGACGTAATGTTCCGTATGTAATAATGTGACGTAATTAATGACCTGGGTTCCAGGTCACCCGTTTGTCGAGTGGCCTCGTGATCGGCTATAAATTCGTGACAGTGGGAGTCCTGGCAATGGCCAGTTTCATGTCCTGAGCGTATGTGGCTCTCGCAATCTTCCTCAGCCTCCGCTGTCTCGGTTCTGGTGACGTGGCTGACGGATGAGCGTGGGAGACTTCCCAAGACTGCGCTTCCTCTTTCGCATCCGAGGGAGGTGACAACCATGTGGATTTGCGAGGTCTCTGGGCTGATACTATGATGAATGAGGTCATTTATCTCAATTACTTATTGCCTAATAAGACAGATTGTGATTTTAGCACAATAAAGAAATTATATATATAAAAGATATAAACTCGATTTTCTCTTCTTAAATATGAGAAAGCTAAGGAAAATTTACTACTCCTAGAAATATAAAAAAAAAATTATCTTGATACATTCCTGGTCTAAGTAGACCGGCCCCTGAAGATAATTGAAAACTGCTGTAGTATCTCTTTGATAAGCCCTTAAATACTTTGTGATTTTGATGGTATTGTCGATTAAGAATAGAATTGTCAAACAGCGTGCTAAAAGTATTTTGTTCTGTAGTACTTGCTGGGGCATACAGGACTCAAGTAAGCAATTGTTGGTAAAATTAGTGTCTTGTAAACTAATATGTATTAGTTATGTACGTCTATTGATGAGATTGTACAGTGGTTTTGTTCTTGACATATAAACATACTTAATAAAGGGGGTCCCAGAATTAACGCAAGATTTGATTTAAATAGAAAGACAGTGTTTAGTATTTTTGTTGTAATTTTTTTTATTGAATTATAAAGTAAATAGGATAGGGTTATTTATGGAATAACTTTACATCGTGCAAATAGCCTCCACGACTTTGCTGGCACATACGCACTCTTTTGTCAAAATTTATCATGACCATTTACCATAAATGTGGTTGAATTTTGTTGATGCAGCGTTGAATTTCCTCTTTTAATGCACGGGTGGATGTAGGCTTGTTGACATACACCTTTGACTTCAAATAAACCCATAAAAAGAAATCTAAAGGTGTTAAATCACAGGATCTAGGGGGCCAATTTTGATCACCAAAACGAGAGAGAACACGACCTGGAAATGTCTCATGCAGTATTTGATTTGTTTCATGGGCTGTATGGCATGTGACACCATCTTGTTGAAACCACATATTGCCCACATCAATATCATCCAATTTCAGCACAAAGAACTGTATTACTAGATTTTCAACAACACTCTCACGCACTGCTTCGATATTGACATTTGAACGGCTTGTTTTTGGACAACCAGTGTGTTCAGTGTCTCCAACTGATATACAGTCTCTCTAATTTTTTTAATTAATCTATTCACAGTTTATGAGGTCAAAAATTCCGACCATATTTTGTATGAAATTTTCGAACTGCGGCCGCCAAACTTTCATTATTTTTGAGATAATGTTCAACAATAAAGACACGCTGTTCTATCGTGTAACGCTCCATATTTACCAACCATAAACTGTCAGCTGTCAAATCGTTTTTTTTTTAGCGTTGCCACACTTTACTGCACAAATGGTGGCAAATTCAAATCTTGCGTTAATTCTGGGACACCTTTTATAATGGAAATAAATGACATATTTGTAATAAATTTATAAAAATTGATATGACAGACTACTGAGCGGAAACACGGCACGTGGCCTCGTTGTACACACGCCTTTAGAAAGAAATCGATTTGTCGAGGCCCATGCAAACAGCTGATCGCCACTGACTGGGGTTGTTGACCGCAGGCTTCCTCTGTGTACACTTCGATGCATCGACTACGAATCGATTGTTGGCTAAAGATCGATGGTGCAGGAGAGAGAGAAAGCCCGCCAATAGGTGGAGGGGGCAAGGCCGTTGTGTGCACTCGGTAGTTCTGCCTCTGTCCTCGTGTCGAGTGGTTCTGTTCGGGTTTGTGTCCGTGCGTGTTCGCTCTAGTCGTGTTTTGTGATTTTTATTTAGCAGACTCCACATATTCTCCCGCTTGGTGTCTGGGATAATTTTAACTGCTTTCCAACGGTAAGAGCATTAGTTTAAAATTATATTAAAAATTTCTTAAGTGTAAACCATTCCTTCGCCTGTATGAGTCTTAGGTTCATTAATTTGCAAAATATCTGAATTGCTGATAAAATAAAGCAAAATGGCCTCAAGAAATTAGTCTTTTAGTATTTATTTTTTTTTTCTTAGGTATAAATAAGTGCATATTTTAGTTGTATTTAGTTTTAGGTTAGACGCGCTCTGGCGTCTGGTATATAATATAATAATCAGTATTATAAGTGAAAAGGTGAATAATAAAGGAGTTTCTGATTGCCATTCTCTGTATCTTCTTCTTAACATGAACCAATAATTATTTCTAAGCTTGTATGAACTTCGAGAAGTAGCCACTTTAATGAACCTTTATAAGAGAATTACTATAGGTACCTTAATCTTAACCAGTTTTACGAGTTATGATTCAGTCCTTGATTCAATTCCCCGACTCACTATTGACCTATTTAAAGCCGATTAGAATAATAAAAGAATTGAAACCTTGATTACAATAGTCTACAAAGACGGTTAAAGATATCTTTTCATAGATATCATTTAGTTTCGCTAACTGAAAATGTAATCACTATCACTGGTAATACAACCTGGTTTCTCATTTGTAAGCAGATAAAAAGAAAGAAGTGCTGGAAATGACCAAAGTAGACGAAGAAATAGCGGTATGAAACAAAGCCGGGTACGGGTCGAGTCCATGGCCTCCACGTGACCTGACACTTGTAGGTCTCGCCCTTCGGCATTCCTGGTCGGACAGGTAATGCTTCAGGTATATATGGCCATACTTTCGAATAGGTACTGTAGAAGAAAAGTTCTTCCTTTTTTTTCGTTTTTCTTCGTATACCAGGCCACATTAACGTACTGTAATAATTTCCAAAAATGTTCCGAAAAATAAGCTATTTAGCCTTTTTGTAGCTCCGTAAGTAAAGAGTGTCCCAGAATTAACGCGAGATTTGAATTTGCCACCATTTGTGCAGTAAAGTGTGGCAACCCTAAAAAAAAAACGATTTGACAGCTGACAGTTTATGGTTGGTAAATATGGAGCGTTACACGATAGAACAACGTGTCTTTATTGTTGAACATTATCTCAAAAATAATGAAAGTTTGGCGGCCGCAGTTCGAAAAATTCATACACAATATGGTCGGAATAGTGTTTTGACTACATCAACTGTGAAGAGATTAATTGAAAATTTAGGGAGACTGGATGAGTAAGAGACACTGAAGACGCTGGTAGTCCAAAAACAAGCCGTTCAAATGTCAATATGGAAGCAGTGCGTGAGAGTGTTGTTGAAAATCCAGGAACATCAATTCGGCAAATACTAAAAACTGTGTTTTCTATTTAAATCAAATCTTGCGTTAATTCTGGGACAATATATGGCCATACTTTGGAATAGGTACTGTACAAGAAAAATTCTTCTTTTCCTTCGTATTCCAGGCCACCATTGGAGAACAGTAATAATTTTCAAAAATGTTCCGAATAATAAACTATTAGCCTTCTTGTAGCTGGATCCCTAATGGGTTGCTATTAAATAAATTTATACATAGTCAATTTGCGAATATGAACTGGACTGAATGGCTAGCAGATCGAAAGGCAGTTACGAAATGTCCTTCACACGTCAATTGTTGCCACACTTTTTAAAGACAGACACGCTTTCTCAACACCGATACACAGCTAGGACACACACACATGAGAATGTTATCGATGCTGTATCGGGAAACTGTATGTACAGGATACAGGTTATCGATAATGTATCGGGAAACTGTGCACAGGGATCTGAAAAGTTTCCGACCTCAACGAGAAGATGATAATAAAATAAATAAAAGCTTTGTTAGGTCGGAAACTTTTCAGACCACCCTCGTATGTACAGGATACAGGTTATCGATGCTGTATCGGGAAACTGTATGTACAGGATACAGGTTATCGATACTGTATCGGGAAACTGTATGTACAGGATACAGGTTATCGTTACTGTATCGGGAAACTGTATGTACAGGATACAGGTTATCGATACTGTATCGGGAAACTGTATGTACATGATACATAATTAAAATTCATTGATGAAATGACCTTCAATACTTTTTTCTAACAAGCTCTTAACGCCTAAGCCCATTTGCGTTTCCTACGTTGTATTTCTTCGCTCGTCAAAAAATGAACTGTCTCGAATGATTACGGCCTTTTTTTGGGGCGATTTTCTATTTCATATTTAACTTTTGCTAACGATATGCTAATTCATATTGCTTCTGTGCAATGCATTAAAAGTAATTGTACAAACAAATTTTGATACGACTATCCATATAGTATTTTATAAGATTTAAATAAACAATAGAGTGTCGAAGGAAAACAAAACACCTTAAAAAAAAAAAGTGGATAATCTGCAATTATTCTTATATATTTTTTTGAGCAGTGAAATAGTTCCAATAATGATTCGTTTACATATTTTATTATTATTATCATTAACTAACGACACGAAACGCTCAGCGACAAATTCTCCCATGAGAAATATACGATAGAGTACGAAGCGGCTAAAAGGCAGAGAAGATAACAAAATAATTTCGAACCCGAAATCGAAAAGAACCTTTGTGAATATTTTATTTGTTTATAACTTATTATTTTATAATTTCCTAAACTGGTTTACATATCACAACTTTTTTTATCCAACAGTTTTTTTTTTGTTGTTTGTTTGGTTTTTAACTTCTATCTAGAAACGTGAATTTAAATAACATCATAAATTGCTTCATTGACTTATAGGCCATCAGTAGCTGACCATCACGAAAATATATTCATATATATTATTACTTTACAAGACTAATATATCACAAAGTATTTAAGAGCTTACAACGAGGTACTATGGTTGTCTTCAATCATCTTCAGGGGCCTGTTCTATTTAGACCAAGAATCTATCAAGGCAATGTTTTTGGTTTTTTTTTGTGTCAATATTGTTATAATTTTACACGTAAGTTTGTAATAATGGAAAAAACAGAACAACTGAAAACGGACAGGATGATTTATAATTGTCATAATCGCACAGATAATAATTACGAACGTAAATAAAAACTGCAACCTTAAAGAGTTATTACTGTCTAAAAATAGCGTAAAAGCATCTCTGACGATATACGTAATGTAGCTCAAATTGCTTTATGTATCATCTTGGTTGACATTTTACATAAATACAAATAAATGCCTGGTTCAACACCCGAAACTTTATTCCAATCTGCTCAACTGATTAAATATTTGATTGACAAATTCCGAGGCGTTCTTCGTCAATTTATCAGCCAGACACGCTTTTTTAGTTAATTAGTATTTTCTTAACCGAATTCGCTATTTCTTTATTGAAGTGACTACTCATTTTACCTTAGGAAGCTGAGTGAACCCTTCCTCTAAGACAAATCCTACGGGACCCGCGTGTCAACTTGATGGCATCAATGGTTTGCTGATTGTCGGCATTAACGGTCTCACAATTCTTAACAATTTATACTTACTTATAATTTTTACAATCAAGCCTTGGTCATGAGTTCCAGATTAATGTTATACTTAGTTTAAATATAATCTAATGTTACCTGAGGGAAGAGATGTGCCTCATTCGTATTGGTTCTTACTTAGGTCTAACCATTTAACTCCGGTTGTTAGACCTGATACCTAGGCATGGCCTTCTAGGTGCTAGGCAGATACCTGAGCAAATGCTCGGGTCTGCATTGCCACGCCGGACAGGATCGCCAGCGGAAAGGTTGTTTCTCAATGCCAAGCCTACCATTGTTAGGATAAAGGAGTTGGGACGATAATTTCGATATGATATAATTTGTTGTACATCGGTAAACACGATGGCGGAGAATACAATTAACACAGCGAAAACATGTTCAATAATCCACATCCGGAATTAATGCGATTTAAAGAGATGATTGAGTCACTATTTGCTGAGTCAGTCAGCTGCGCAGATAGCAGTGATCTAGGTGTTCAGTTGATGAAGTGATGTCGGACCGCAGTGATAGTCTAGAGGCGGCGATCCAAAAGTTGGAGAGGACTTGGAGGCGGCAAGGCAAGGAGGTGGTAGCCAGCCTAAGGTCTTTCGTTGAAGACCTCGACAAGGAGAACCGAGAGCTGGCCAGGAAGTTGAAGATTGCAGGTGAGGATTGTAGCCATTGGCAATCATCAGACAATATGCTATCATAGCAAGTGTGCATTAATTGGCATGCACTTCACCATTCATCACAGGTCACTGAAACCCTACTCACGAGTATGCAACAATTAGTCAAGCTTCTTGTGTGGATTGAATATTTATCTGTTTCAATACCGGAATTTTCTTCATTTAAATTTTTTTTCTCATAATTTTAATTTCATAGGAATATTTCGTGGGTTTAATTAAATAAGAACTGATAGTTTCAACAATCAAAACACTGGTATATATCAGGTCATAACTTCCGATGCAGCTAAGAAGAATCTATTGTTCGTATCTACCCGCTATGAGTTACCATGACAAGTTTTTGTTTTCACTATATAGACAAGGCTTCAGTTAGTCTTTTGTTTTGTGCGATACAAGTTACGTTAAACTGTTTTTTTTTAACCTCTGAAATGGAGAGTCAAAAAGTACATATTCGTCATGTAATCCTTTGGGAATTTAAACAAGGCAATAGTGCTAGGGCGACAGCTGAAAAAATATGCAGTGTATATGGCGAAGGACTAATAACTGATCGGGCAGTTAGAAATTGGTTTATAAAATTCCGTTGTGGAGATACGACCTTAAAAGACGAACCGAGGGCGGGACGTTGTTCCGACTTAGATGACAACATTTTAAAGGCAATATTGGAGCAAAACCCACGTCTTATAGCAGAAAGGTTGAATACATCACAATCAACTGTTAACCGCCACCTGTAGAAATTAGGGAAAGTCGGCAAGTTAGGAGTGTGGGTACCTCACAATCTCAGTGAACGGAATTAAGAAGATCGCATGTCAATCGCCACAAGTCTGCTCTCACGGGTAAAAATTAAGGCTTTTTTAAACAGGATTGTAACAGGCGATGAAAATGGGTTACCTATGACAATATAGTCCGCAAAAGACAGTGGCTTGATAAGGATCAACCACCCCTACCACATCCATGTCAAAAAGATTTTATTGTGTGTATGGTGGGATTGTCAAGGAATAATTCACCACGAGTTGTTGAAGTCAAATTTAACGATTACTGCGGATAGATAAATTCAGCAGTTGCAAAGAGTGCAAGAGAAACTCCATGAAAAGCGTCCTGCACTCGTCAAAATTAATATAATTTTGTTATTTAATGAGAGCAAAATAAATGTCTGATAAAAAAACGGAAGTTACTTATGACTTGACCTAAATATCAGGCAGCCCACATAGATTACTTTTCCAGAGCGCTTTCAGTAATAAGTTACCGTCATGAAAATCTACTGCGCATGACATGTGGTCAAATAAAATATAATGATTGTGACGTTTGGGTTTGTTTACAAATTTTATTGTTTCTATTTTATTTTCTGATTTCCCTTTGATTTGTTGCCGAGTGTGGTTCGTTGTGATGACCCTCTGCGTGTACGTGTTGGCAATATATAAACATGAACGTGCTCTAGGCCTCCAAACTGAATTTTCAACGAATGGACCTGAAAATTATTTTCATTTCCTTACTATCCGTAGTAGTTTGTGGGTTATTAACAAATTTTAAACATTATTCCATACTTGCCTGTAATAGTCTGTTGAGGTTTCCCCCAGTCCAATTGCTGACGGGCCTGCCTCGGGAGAAAGTCTAGTTATGTTAAGTGTTTGTGTGCATCCCGGTATGTGACCGGGTAGTTTTGTCTTTGAAGTGTTTCATAAATCGGGTACATTCATGTATCTCTTTGGTTTTATCTCATATCCCCAGAGTTAACAAACTGGAAGAAAAGTGTGTAAAGGATGGAAAAAAATTAGTCTGCCTGTTATCAATTAGCACATCCTCAATTATCCTTAAAACTTTTCTCATTAATTAATAATTCAATTAATTGCTATTTTCCTACTAATATTCATAGATCTCAAATTCCGAGGTAAGATCTTTTTCAGATTTGCAGTACCTTTATTCTCAGCTCTGCGAGCAACATTCATACGAGTGTGAATGAGTTTTCACATTGCCACGTTAACTTTGCCGTGATTAGCGTTAACAATTATCTTGACTAAAACTCGTAATATCAAGCTCATCAGTCAAGAACACTTGACTACTAACTTTTAGTGATAAATAACTTCTCCCTTTCGTGTCTAAATAGACTTCAAATTTTTATTACCGTAAATAATTACAATACATTATAACTATTTATGTATTTAATCTTACTTTAAAAATGTTATTCTATTAAAGGAATTCCGAATGTAACAAGTTGAATAGTCAGTGGACCGGTTTATAATATTAAACAAGATGGCGACAGTGGTGTGAGGTTGACATTTACCTATTTTTCCTCCATTGCTGTAAAAGATTGTTAACATGCTCTAGATCATCAATTTTTTTTCCTTCATAGCCCCTTAATTAGCAGGTAATTATATACAATTATAGATCCTCAGGCGAATCTATTTACAAATTAGTTTTGTATTTCCTGTAGCGTCGCTACATTATATACAGGTTTTGTTATTTTATAAAAATTATATAATGGAATAAACAAATATAATGATACACATTATACGTGACTGGACTGAACTGACTCTAATAAAAGTGATGGGGCTCACCTTTTTAATCAAACTTAAAACTAACTTGTATACTAATTCTTAACCTAATTTTTCCCCGACAGTCTGTTGCCATCGATGCGGGAGGGGTGGTGGGGTCATAGTGTTAAACACTGGGTTGGTTAGGTGCTGCAGCGAGTCAAAGAACTTGATGTGTCTCCGGCGGATACACTCACCCACCGACGGCACACCAAGCAACGCCTGCACCCGTTCAGCGTTCTTTAACCTCTCTCTCGAGAGTAGATTGGCAAACTTGTCGACTCCAACAAAGTAGTAAATAGTAATTGTTTTCGAGAAGGAAAGACTGCACCTTCAGACCCTTAGTAATGACTACATTTATCTGCATCACGAGTTCCTATACAAACAACTGACTAAGACGATAATATCTTAATAGTAACATCGTTAACATTGTAAATACAGATAGCGTGTATTGATTAAATAAACACAATTAAGATATGCTGGTGATGCAGTATGACGCCATCCATGCACCATGCATGCATATAGCACAAGTGCTCTATTAAGGCATTTGGTAATAGCTAACCTCAAGGTTTGGAAATTAGTCACGAACATTGAATTACATTTATTATAAACGGATTTGTAATTTAATTTACAGAAAGTAATTAAAAACGGAAAAAGTCATTTACTTGTATTTATATAGAGACACTTTCTGTTTCTTGAATTATTTTCTAATACTTGGTATGGTGACCAAAACTGTTTCATTTCATTTCTTAAATCGCCTAGGACTCTGAATATCAATTAAACAAATTGGTTAAATTAAAAAGAAAAATGGGGTAGAAACGGCCAGGAGTAAATTAAATACTAGGGTTTTACACAGTCAATTAAATACTAGGGTTATACACAGTAAATTAAATACCAGGGTTTTACACAGTAAATTAAATACTAGGGTTATACACAGTAAATTAAATACTAGGGTTATACACAGTAAATTAAATACTAGGGTTTTACACAGTAAATTAAATTAAATGCTACGACAGTATTTAAATACTGTGATATTTGAACCGCCTTCATTTATGTACGTTTTGTAATATTTATATTGAAGTTGAATGTCTTATATATTCCCAATAATCTCGTTTGTAAGGTGATCCAGGAAATGGTGGAATATTCCTTTAAAAATATCTTTAGTAAAATCTCCATTTCTCTAATCATTTTAGTAACAAAATAGGAAAAGTACGGCACAGGTCTTACCGGCTATCGCACCTGCTAACTTCACCCAACCTGTCGCTTCGTCTCAAACTGATGATCTATAGATGTGTCCTCCGGCCAGCTCTGCTGTACGGTGCCCAGCTATTTACCTACTTGACTGACAATAAAGCCAAATGTCTCCAACATTTCCAAAATGGGATCATGCGAAAAGTGGTCCGACATACCTCTCTCGAGAGGTTGAAGAACGCTGACCCGCACCCGTTGCTTGGTGGTCCGTCGGTGGGTGAGTTCATCCGCCGGAGACACATCAAGTTTTTTGACTCGTTGCAGCATCTGACAAACCCAGGGTTTAACAATATGACCCTACCACCCTTCCCGCTTCGATGGGAACTGTATGTAAGTTAGTTTTAAGTTTGATCAAAAAGGTGAGCCCCATCACCTTTATTAGTCAGTCCAGCCACGTATAATCTGTATCATAATTCTTGTTTATCCCATTATTTAATTTTTATAAAATAACAAAACCTTTTATGTAATTTAGCGGTGCTACAGGAAATACAAAAATTATTTGTAAATAGATTCGCCTGAGGATCTATAATTGCATACAATTATCTGTAAATTTAAAGGGGCTATGGAAAAAAAATTTTTATTGTAGAATTCGCCAGACATACAGACAGGTAGGTGAAAGACACTTACTTGTTGGAAAGTAAAGCATCTACCTTAAGTGGTTTGATGTTAAAAAAAATGTATACGGGATTTATTTGTTTTTTATGAGTTGAACAACAAAGAGTCCGGGAGCTTATTACGCAATTTGAAGGAAACTCTCGACGAATTACTGAATGAGTTTAGATATCACTCAGCCAACACTGTCGTCTTGCGCAAGAGAGACATCTGTTCTCCTCGAAGTGACACGGCACTTCTCTCGCAGGTGAACAGTAAGTGTCATAGACAATTATTAAGACAATGGAGCACCCACTCCTGCTGGCGTGTCCTTAACCCACTCACCTCTTGGGCTTGCAGCTTGGCCAACATGTGGTTCTTGCGGCTTGGGTCAACACTGCTATCCCGGGAACGTTGCTGGCCCGATCTTGAACTTTGACAAGAGGGTCACGGGCGGTCCTTTGTTCAATCAGTGGCGTTCATGTATGCCTTCTGAGGATCAGTAGTCTTGCATACTCGGAGTAGCACCTCTTCAAAAGAGGCTTAAAAACCTAAATAATAATATTTGACAAACCAATAACTATCACAAAATTTATAGATAATTGTAAATACATTGATAATCCTTGCTTTAAAATACTTCTAACGCAGATTAATTACCAATAATGGTTTAGGGAATAAAATATATTATGAAGAAATACTTTTCTATTCGCATCTAGTTATTTATTTATTCATAATTCAGAGTGATGATGTTAGTATTTTCTTTTTAGACTAGATGTATTGTATATTGAAATAAGAATATTTTTATTGTGTTATTATTGGTTATAAATTGTTTTAAATTTGTACTGAAGGTGTTGCAGTATAAATATTTTAGAATGTGCAATAATGGGATTTATCCCTGGATTAGTAGATCTCGAAAGTTGACTGATATTTAGTTTTGTGAGTCTTGAACCAATATCAATTATTTAAAATATGCATTGTTGTGCTAGGTTTCAGAAAATAACTACGCAATAATTATTATTGGCGTTTTTTTCTGAACGAACCTGTTCATTTATTTATTAAATAATCAATAGTGACTACAGAGCTGCCATAAAAGCTCATTTATACGATGTTTTACTATTCCTCTCCCTGTATCCGAGACAGTACGGTACTTAGGCTTCCATCTCGACAAACGACTGACCTGGAACCCACATACGAGACTAAAAAGACAAGAACTAAACAGACGCTTTGGACAACTGTGCAGACTACTTCAAAGGGCATCTCTTAATAGAAAATAAATTACTAATCAAAAAAGTTATACCTAAGCCAATCTGGGCATACGGAATAGAGCTTTGGGGGACAGCAAAAAAGTCGAACATCAAGCGTATTCAATCCTTTTAATCAAAAGTCCCGAGAACAATAGTAAATACCCCTTATTACGTCAGCAAGAAAAACCTTCATAACGATCTTAATATACCCTACATTCTTGAACTCATACCTTCTAAGATCATGAAATTCCATAGTAACCTATCCAACCATCCTAATCCTGTAGCACAGTCATTGCACTGCACCACTCATCCCTATAATCCTCCTCGGAGAATGAAACGGCAGTGGCCTCGTGACCTGCTATAAATGTGTGACAGTGGGAGCCTTGGCAATAGCCAGTTTCTCCAATCATGTCCTGAGCGTCTGTGACTCTCGCGCTCTTCGTCAGCCTCCACTGGCTCGTATCCGGTGACGCAGCTGATGGAGGAGCGTGGGGTACTTCCCAAGACTCCACTTCCATTTTCTCATGCGAGGGAGGTGACAAACATGTGGGCTTGGGAGGCCTCTGGGCTGTTTGCAAATATTGTATGAATGAGCGAGTGAATGATATATTGTAAATATGGTATGAATGAGAACATTTATCTCAATTACTTATTGCCTAATAGGGCAGATTGTAATTTTATCACATTAAATAATATTATATGTATATATATATATACGATGTTTTACCTCACAGCTATAGGATCAGCAGACGATGTTTGCGTGAGGTTACCGAGATCGCACCGTCTCTCTAGAGCGCATATATTACGTTGTGTACACAAAAGGGGCATGAATAGTTTGCAATTTTCTCGCTTACCTAGCCAATATGGTTGCATACGCTGTATTTTACTGTTAGTAAGTGTTTAGTAAGTCGGGGCCTACCGTGGCTTAATTTACCATCTTTGAAGATAGGAAGCTCTCTAGGTGGCTAAGTAGACAACTTCTACAAGCGGCATTTCTCTAATATAATTATTTATATATAATATAATTAACAGCCTCGTTATTAGGTTATAAGATTAGGGAAATTACCTTTTCTAGGTTTTCGTGCTTGTTCCAAGACATAGTTTGACATATTTTGTGTTGTTGAATACAGCTTTAAAATATATATTATCTTAACCACCGCCGATTGGTTAGTAGAACCTCTCTCGTTAGACTTAGCATTTAAGTGTTGTAGCATGCTGGTAGCAGATGTGAATACCTGCTCTAATGGCCGATATTCATTGAGCACTGTGAGAGGCAATAGAGGTAGGATGTGGTCAGCAGCTATTAACTGTGGTCCGACCGACTCTACGCTCCAGATCGCTACAATCTCTCCATCTACCGACAACTGTTCCATAAAGTTACTGCCAAACCGTTACTGACAATAGCAAATAGGTTTTTAAAAAAAAAACATCTTGGTTTTCCATCAAGTTTTATCAACAGTTTGTGACTATTTATATTAAAATATATATAATATAAAAAATATTTATGTTATTTATGAAGGACTCTTTATCCTCACAACAAGTACATTATCTCAATGTAAAAAAATCGAGGAATGGTGGTAGAGATAGTGAAGTAGGGGAATTTCAGTGTTATGATGATTGTCTGAGGAAACAGGCTGCTAATATTTCTGAGTTAATGTAATATTCTGCACCACTCATCCCTATAATCCTCCTCGGAGACTGAAACGGCAGTGGCCTCGTGTCCTGTTATAAATGCGTAACAGTGGAGTCCTGGCAATGTCCGGTTTCTCCAATCATGTCCTGAGCGTATGTGGCTCTTGGTCAGCCTCCGCTTACCTCGTATTCGGTGACGCGGCTGACAAAGGAGCGTGAGGGACTTCCCAAGACTTCCTCTTTCGCATGTCAGGGACAGTGGCTTGATTAGGATCAACCACCCCTACCAGATCCGAAAGCAAACATCCATGGCAAAAAGATTTTATTGTGTGTACGGTGGGATTGTCAAGGAATAATTCACCACGAGTTGTTCAAGTCAAATGTAACGATTACTGCGGATAGATACGTTCAGCAGTTGCAAAGAGTGCAAGTGAAACACCACGAAAAGCGTCCTGCAATCATCAAAATTAATATAATTTTGTTATTTAATGAGGGCAAAATAAATAAAAAACGGAAGACTCGACCTAAATCCATACAAAAAAATGAGTTGACTAACTGTAAATAGAAATCAGACATAAATCACAGATTATTGTACTAGACACTTTTGCCAAATTTTAATTTGCATAAATGATTACCAATCTACAACGTAGGTAAGTTCTTGTGGGCAAGGTGTTTTCTGTTCTGAACAAGAATGGACCATATCATTACGTGGCTCTCTGGATTGCTAAAGGGAGATGTGAGAGAAATTGAATAAACAAAAATTCGAGATTTGAAATTTAAAACAGCTGTGAGTCATCCCGTTCCCATGATCCCTTTGTATCAACAGCTGTTTAATTAAACATATGATCAATTACCATTCCACTTAGCCATAGTATCTTTAAATTCAGCAGAAAGCCTTTAAATTTAACGAAAAGCGACCTGCAATCATCAAAATTAATATAATTTTCTTATTTAATGAGAGCAAAATAAATGTCTGATAAAAAAAAACGGAAGTTACTTCTGACTCGACCTAAATATAAAAATATTAAGGGATAGGCTACTGCGTTAGAATATACTGTCGCGGATGACTAGGCACAAGTGGGGTTTTTTGGCCCTAAGCAGGTGGTCAGTAAAGGGTATGATTTTTGGGGAGTAAATGGTTACCTACAAAAAACAAGTGGACCATAAGTCTCAACTGAGGTACACGTTTCTACTGGAAATGTAAGATATAATGAGTATTATATAACTGGTCTTGTGTTAACCATAGGGCTGTAATGAGCATTGATCTCGAGTCTCTCGTGTAGGTATTGGCAGAGTGCGGAATGCTTGTCGAAAGGAGCCATGTTTAAGTACTCAAAGGTAACGGTGTATAAGGGTATAAGGGTAACAGCCCCTCGACAAGAAATCGGCTAAGTGCTACTCTATCCCATTGAGAATCAACAGGTCCCTTCGGTCAATAGTTCTCCCTGTTAGTCAACGAGGAGTCGCCTCAACCAGCCCATTCAGTCATCCTGGCTCCCTTTCCAGGGCAGGGTAATTGCATATGGGTTCGAGACCGTCGCTAAAGGGCTTATTATGTTTACTCAATGAATAGATGAAATCAAATAATCCACAACTATAACGACAGTTAAATAATCTTTGTAGAGGAGAGTCTTTTTAAAAGAAAAGAAAGAAAAGCTTTATTATTTTTTATAGTTAAATTCCTTTATTGTGCTATAATTACAATCTGCCTTTTATATATTATTAAGTACAAGCAAAACTCTGGTATATACAAATATTAAGGGTAATGTTACTACACACTGGGTTGAGGGTTTAGGAATGAGTGTCTGGGAACAAGTGGGGTGTCCGGGACTAAAGTTGACGGTAGTTCTGGGAAGTAGGGATTTCTTGAAGGGATGAGGTTGCTTACTTAAAAATATCAGTATTCCATGAAGTCACAAGGCAGGTATACACTAGAAGGGGCTTGCTTCTACTTTTAGCATTATATATAACATTAGCATTACATTATTCTTAGCATTATATAACTTATGATAAATATCGTGAGCCCTATCACTTTTGAACAATGCTCAGTAAATTAATGTATAATGTACATCATTATACTTTTGTACAATGCAGATCACAATGTGTAGGAATCAGAAACTGTAGCCAAGCTACAGGCAATATAATGAATAAATTGTAAATAGATTCATTTGTAGAATCTATATTGAATTCTATAATAATTTTTACTATATACTGGGAACAAGTGGGATCTGGTGCTAAAGCTGAGACGTATATGTATAAGAAAAGGGTAAGATTCTGGGAAGTAGGGAGTAAGGGAAGTAAGGAGGGTTGCTTACTTAAAAATAACAGGAGCCATCAGTGACTTCCATGAAGTCCCGAGGCAGGAATACAGTAGAAGGGGCTTGCTTCTACTTTTAGCATTATATATTATAATAGCATTATATAACTGGCAATGCGAGAAACTTAAGCAAACAATTTACAACGAATCATATAATTGATGACTTGAATTAAATATATGCGGATATAAATCTGGTTACCAATGAGAACTTAAATTAATGGTTATGGATAAGACCAATAATGCTTTCCTTGATGTAAGTCGTAAAGAAGGCGAAGAAAGGGCCAAAAAAAAATAATAGTTTTGTTAATCAAATGAGAAATAGGGAAGAAAGGAAAAGGGTACAAGGTACAGGGTACAACTGACAAGCATTAGCGGATAACTTGTTCGACATTATCCTCAAGAATAAGCGAAAAGCGAAGGAAGCAGCCAATCGGAAACTGCTAGAATGAATATCTTTACAATTCATACATAATACTATCTATTTGGTCCTTGCCTCCTTGTGCGAAACAGTCAAATTTACAAATGGCAAATAAAAATAAATAGCTATGTATCTTGGCTAGACAAGTCTGGATATTAGGGTAGGGAAAAAGGTTTATCGGGTATTCGCTTTTACATTTGATGATCATCTTAATGAAGACATATTTCTTCATCCAGTCAAGCGAAACAGAGTGAGAGCATGCCAAACCTAGCAACTCAAAGAATTCTTTGACCACAAGGTGCACAAAGTATAATATGCAGAATATTGATCGTACCTATTCATATATACGTTTTAATGAATTAAATTATTTTTCATATAAATAGATTTTATCTTGATTTCGGAACTGACTATAATTGGTTATGTTTTTATGTTTCAGGTGAGTGGTGAATGAACCTACGTAACTAGTGCGTGAGTAGTTAGCAATAATTCGACCATTTTCGGGGGTAAAATAAATACAGCGGTAAATTTTGTTGAATGTACGTTCTTTGTAAAAAAAATTTAATGCAAAATACTATCTGGCTTACCCAATAATTTTTATTTAAATACGACTTCTTGTTCTAAATCATCATTGTTATAAGATAGCACAGTTTTAATGTAACTCAGCCCGCGGCGTTGGAACCAAAAACGAAGAACACTGTTGATTAATCAAAGCATCAGTTAAGGTTGTTGGTGATAGGCCGACCCCATGGTCGCTGTTTCGAGTGTTCTTGTGGGGTTCATTAATAAGAAAAGACCTTCTTTGGAGTCCTGCATTTGTTCAGAGCGTAGGTTCTAGTCCTGGAGTGTCTCATTGTCTAAAACATACCTGTTCGCATTTCACCACCCCAAAGAACCCTCTCCGAACTCACCTAACCGCTGTAAATCTGTCAGGTACCCTTGTCCGTAGGAGGATGGACCTAACGGTAATACCATGGTACTGACCTCACACCTTCTCACCTTTGGCCTGCAATTGCGCCTGGCGCCATGATTGGCTACTTGAACACAGACCGGACAGTCGTACTAACAACATACCGTTAGTCGGCTGTGCATGGCTGATCATTGCGTGACCTGCAGGCGCCAGGTACCTGACCTGAGTGTTTTCAAGTATAACCTACCAGCCCTCTAAGAAGTAAGATGGTCAAACATTATTCTTGGCACTACTTTCTGTGTGCTATGAAGGTACAAAAAGTCTTAAATTCTTCATAAAAACAAGCAATTTCTCAAATAATATTGAAGGTGAAGAACGGCAAACTTCTGCCGATGGGACAATGAAGAGGTAACAATGTATGAACAGTTTTCTCTGAACGGTACCGACTCCAACGGCCTTCATTAAATGTATTGCACAGCAGGAAATAGCAAGTGGTAATAAAGAGAATATTAAAAGACTTTAAGACATTACATAATAAGATAAAGTGGACAATTGATAGAGCATTATACGAATGAATAAAATAATGATGCTTTAAAAAACACGGTTCTAAACCACCTTGGTCATCTTGAACTATTTTTACTGATAACAATAAAAAAAACAGCTTTATTATGATAAAATTACAATCTACCTCATTGGGCAATAAGTAATTGCGATAAATGATCTCATTCATACCATATTTACAATTTTCATTCACTCGCTCATTCATACAATATTTACAAACAGCCCAGAGACCTCCCAAGTCCACATGGTTGTCACCTCCCGCGCATGTGAAAGAGGAAGCGGAGTCTTGGTAAGTCCCCCACGCTCCTCAGTCAGCCGCGTCACTGGATAAGAGCCAGCGGAGGCTGACCAAGAGCGCGAGACCCGCAGACGCTCAGGACACAAATGAATATATAGTTAACGCAATTGACTTTTTAAAGCAATAAAACATTAAAGGACCTAGGCATAAACAACTATTCAAACCTTCGCATGGTAAGAGTTATTTATTTATAATAGTTTTCAAGACTTAATTATCGATTTCTGGACATCGCTGTGCTAGTCTACATTGGATCGAATTCTGAACATTTTCACATTTCTTCAATTCAGTTCAAGATGATAAAACTTAAGTGATTGTAGATTCAGAGACATGAAGACTGCATGGAAGATGGACTAATGCCAATTGACCAATAATATTTGTTTCTCAGAGTTTAAAGGACATGCAGATAGACAAACGAATTATGTTGCAACTGCCTACAATCCATCACAGGACTGTACTATTCCTATAAGTATCTCGCCGGATATAAACAGTGCCTGTAGAAGAGCTAAAATTACCATGGATAATGGTAGCATTTCCTCCAACGAGATAGCCATTATCTACACTGGGATGCACAATGATAAATCTAACATAACTCTTTGAATAATATCCGAAAATTCACGCCTATTATTACTAATAAAAGAATAGATAACATGTTGTGTCTGACATAGTACGTAAGTTTACTTGCGCCACCTCCAGGCTGAGGTACGCCTTGATCAACGCTCTATTAATAATTAACACAAATTTCTAAACCTCGCGTTATCAACGCCGGATCTGTTACCGATATCTATCTACAGCAGTTAATTGGTTTACTCTCCCCCCCCCCCCGATCAAGAGAAACCCTGCACAAGTTGCTCTATAGGTGGACGCTCAGAGCTAGTCGAGTGTAGATGTTAATAGCTCCCAAGCCATCCGTGGCTCCCACCCACCCTACGTTGATTTTCTGGGTTATCTCCACGTTTGAGAGCAAGACGGCTGATGGCTGAGTCATTATGACTACCTGAGGTTACAGGTAATTAGGGCTGATAGTGTAGGCTATATCATATACATACAGGAATATATTTAATCGCTTTAAACAGGTGCACTATAATAGTCAACTAATTACCCAGAATCCCTTTTCGTAAATATACAGGTTGGAGCCACTTCCAATTAATTAATTATTTTTTCATATCCCCTTGTAACAGAAATTATTATATAATTCAGTATAGATTTTACAAATGAATCTATTTACAATTTATTCAATATATTTCCTGTAGCTTGGCTACAGTCTCTGATTTCTACACATTGTGATCTGCATTGTACAAAAGTATAATGTGCATTACACATTAATTTACTGAACATTGTTCAAAAGCGATAGGGCTCACCTTATTTATCATAGTCATAAAACTATTTTACATCTAATAATAAAAATCTAAAAAACTAAATCTTGACCTAATTCTCCCCGACGGTCAGTTGGCATCGATGCGGGAGGAGTGGTGTGGTCATAGTGTTAAACACTGGGTTTGCAAGGTATGATGTGTCTCCGATGGATGTCACACCAAGCAACGGATTCAGATCGGCGTTCTTTTTAACCTCTCGAGAGAGGTATGGCTGACCAATTTTCTTATGATCTCATTCTGAAATTGTTGGAGACTTTTAGCTGTATTTGTCAACATTAATTCGTCACAAGGCTGTTAAAACATTTATTTTTTTAATTATTATTAATACAATACAAATCTCTGATTTAAAGACGATATATTAAAACATCGCATATGTCACTACTTATCCCAACTTTAAGTCTTTGTGTGTGCATTGCGTATTGTAATTACAAAATCATACCTCATTGTTCAATGAAAAGGATTTTTAAACAAAACTAAAAAAGTATTCACCTTCTCCGCACTGATTTCGAAAATTTGAGAAACTGCACTTACATTTTTGAAAGTAGATTTTTTTCCGACACTTTCTTTTAACACATCCTTGAGGAAATGGTTATATCGTTATTGTAGACGATGTGGAATATGTACATACAATTTGAGATGGATTTGTCATCGTAGGCCAAGCCGAGAAAAAAGGCACTCACACCTAAAGATCATAATGATATAATATGACTCCAAGCACCCAGTTTCTGGATCATCTATCTGGAAGTTATAGTTATCATAATTTATTATAGTTTATAGTTATAGTTTAGTTATCATATGGAATATCCAGAACAATGGAAACAAAACAAGACAAGAGAGAGCGGAAGCCATTGGCTCAGGTAAGAGGCAAAGGTAGGGTGCTTCTGGAAGCTCCGAACCGAACCAAAGGTACTAAAATATTCACTACAGTAGCAGACATACCAAAGAAGATCCCTTGTACAATTGTACAGAGTAAAAGCGTGTCCAGAATCAACGCCATCCAGGGAGACTGGATCAGTTGGAGACACTAAACACACTGGTCGTCCAAAAGCAAGCCGTGAGAGGGAGAGTGCTGAAAATCCAGGAACATCAATTCGGCGTCGTAAACACAGTTCTTTGTGCCGAAATTGGATGATATTTATGTGGCCAATATGTGGTTTCAACAAGATGGTGCCACATGCCATACAGCCCATGAAACAATTCAAATACTGCACGAGACATTTCCAGGTCGCGTACTCTCTTGTTTCGGTGATCAGAATTGGCCCTCTAGATCGTGTGATTTAACACCTTTAGATTTGCTTTTATGGGGTTATTTGAAGTCAAAGGTGTATGTCAATAAGCCCACATCCAACCATGCATTAAAAGAGGAAATTCAACGAAATTCAACCACATTTATGCAAAATGATCATGGATTATTTTGACAAAAGAGTGCGTATGTGGCAGCAAAGTCGTAAACACAGTTCTTTGTGCCGAAATTGGATAATATGTGGTTTCAACAAGATGGCGCCACACTGCATGAGACATTTCCAGGTCGTGTACTCTCTCATTTCGGTGATCAGATTTGACCCCCTAGATCGTGTGATTTAACACCTTTAGATTTCTTTTTATGGGGTTATTTGAAGTCAAAGGTGCATCTCAACAAGCCCACATCCACCCGCGCATTAAAAGAGGAAATTCAACCACATTTATGCCAAATGATCATGGATTATTTTCACAAAAGAGTGCGTATGTGCCAGCAAAGTCGTGGAGGCCATTTGCCCAATGTTTTATTCCATAAATAACCCTATCCTATTTAATTTATAATTCAATAAAAAAATAACAACAAAAATGCTAAAAACTGTGTTTTCTATTTAAATCAAATCTTGCGTTAATTCTGGGTCACCCTATACATTGATATATCACATTAGCTAATGTTTTTTCCAATCAGCTCACATTCGCTCCACATTACTTTAGCATTCCTTGGTGGGAATTATAATCTATCATTTAATATATATATATATATATATATATATATCTTTAGAAGGTAGGCCAGTTTCTATCCATTAAGATCGACCTACTTCTAAACACTGTAAGCAGCTTGAATTAAATACACTGACCGCGCCGGGAACTGAACCCACTCCCTTCAAGCAATTACCCCGGTCGCGATAGCATAAGAATACGGTTGGATTAAACAGAATGGAATAATGGTTTTTCTCGCCCCGTTATTATTAACTACACAGGTGAAAGGTCACCGTGTCGTTTGGGTTAATCGTAAGCTACGATCTGATAATGGTAGCTATTCGGTTTTACTCCATATTTCTGAATTAGGTTTGATCCATTTCGGTACCCATACGAAGAACAAATGGAGGATTCTTGCAAACGTAGCTGTTGTGTTTCCACGTGTTAAGGTTATTAAATGGATAGTTACAATATCACTATTCAAACCTACACGTGCAAGGCGACGTGCAAAGGCAGAGAAAAATTTCAATTGACTTACTTTTCTAATTACAATTAAGTGTCACTTTGTAGTGGTGCAGCTTCTCCTCTACGCCGACGACGTGGTATTGATTACGGACTCTGTGGAAAAGTTTCAGGTGGCAGTTATGGAATGGTATGAAGAGCTACAACGAAAAGAGATGCTTATAAATACCAACAAAAGTAAGATCCTGCAAGTTGGAAGAAAGAAGAAAGATATCCACATATACTTTAATGGAGAAGAATTAGAAGTGGTGAAGACTTCAGATACCTGGGTACAGTGATAGGAGGACGCAGAAATATCTAACAGGATTAACAAGGCGAATGCAGTTTACTACCAGATACGTAACACTGTGGTTGGGAAGAGAGAAGTAGGCAAAGATGTGAAGCTACACATCTTCAAGACAGTATAACTTCCCATACTTTTGTATTGAGCTGAGAGTTGGATATTAACAGACCGAGAGGAGAGCAGAATCACCGCTGCCGAAATGAAATTTCTGCGAAGGACGATTGGAAAAACAAGGAGAGGCCGAGTTCGCAATGAAAGGATTCGTCAGGAACTGCAGATAGCCCCACTGAAAGAGCTCATAGAAACTCGTCGGATAAAGTGGTTCGGCCATGTTATCAGGATGGACGACCACATAGATCCTCTAAAGACCATGGAATATGTCCCAGATGGCAGAAGACCCAGGGTTCGCCCTAGGATGTCCTATCTCAGCTATATTGAACGACTCTGTAAGGCGAAGGGAGAGAACCTCCGACAGGCGAGGAACTTAGCTGGAAATAGGGAAGAATGGAATTCCTGGCTGGATGCTCCTCTACGCTGAGAGGCACTTAGGGGGAAGCTAAAGAAGAAGAAGAAGTATCTATGTTGATAAGTACCTTTGTAATGCAATTGTAATTTGAAATTAGTAATTAAAGCGTAAGAAACTCTTTTTTCCTGACAGTCTAGATATGGGCTACTTCACTTCCAGCTATCCCGAACGCTTGACTTACATCGTCAAAGCATTAACCGACTTAAATCCCTAAGTTTAATTCGATGAAGTTACAAGTTACAAATATCGCCGGAAGTAAAATCAATTATAGAGTTCAATTAATAGAGTAATTACATTGTAATGAATTGTATACGGAAAATAATTCTTATATTTAATTATATTGCAACGAAATAGAAATTAATTTTAAAATAATTTATCGAGCCCAACCCTGTTGCAGGTTAGAACCGCACGTTGGGAACATTTCAATTTCAAATCCTGTCAGACGGAAATTTGTTTTTTTTCTCAAATTTCCCGTTAAGAAATGTCCACTATTATATATTTTGATTTATTTGTTTTGTGTATCATTGTCTTCCGCTAGCCCTATCGGTTAATTAATTATATCTTAATGGTTATTGCATCGCCTCTCTAACCCCTACAGCTGTAGCCTAGACAGTCCATTATCACAATCGTAGACAATAGAAGGGAAAAGCTCTGACGCGAGATACAATGCAGGTCCTATTGTCTTATATCAGTCACCGTGCAAGGTTCCTCGCGAGTGTTTGTTCTTATTTCTTCGCTTTAATATTAGTTAACAACTTTAGCTCTATTACTATTCAACTTTGTAATCGTTGAGTTTAAACAAAGTATTCTTTGGTCACGTAACAAGCGAAGTTTCACCGGCAACTATCTAAGGTTGTAGTGATGTATTCAACCTTTCTGCTATACCTCTAGTTGATTGACGTGGATTTCGCTCCGATATTGCCTTTAAAAGGTTGTCGTCAAAGTCGGAAGGACGTTCCGCCTTCGGTTCGTCTTTTAAGATCGTATCTCCAGAACGGAATTTTATAAACCAATTTCTAACTGCCCGATCAGTTATTAGTCCTTCACCATATACAATGCATATTTTTTTAGCTGTCGCCCTAGCACTATTGCCTCGTTTAAATTCCCAAAGCATTACATGACGAATATGTACTTTTTGACTCTCCATTTCAGAGGTTAAAAAAAAACAGTTTAACGTAACGTGTATCACACAAAACAGTTGACAAAAGACTAACTGAAGCCTCGTCTATATAGTGAAAACAAAAACTTGTTGTCATGGTAACTCATAGCGGTTAGATACGAACAATAGATTCTACTTAGCTGCATCGGGAGTTACTTATGACTCGACCTGATATACCAGTATAATATACCAGTGTTTTGATTGTTATTCATAATAAAGTTTTTTAAAAGACTCTCCTCTACAAGATTATTTAACTGACCACTCATTTTAGTAGACGTGTGATAGATGTTCGATATTACTATTGTTGATAATTTCACAATTGACTAGAATACTCCGGGGATATGCACCAACCCGGGCTGTATTAGTCAAGGGCGAGGCTCGGTCAACTGAAAATTGTTGAATTATCTAAAAGCGTTGATTGCTGACTCCTGTCCAATATTTTATTCGTCGGCGCTATTCTAGAGGGATTCTGGTGTTCCTCCGCGGACAACCGTCACAGTAAACGAAGAGTTAAATCCCATAGCTCTCCAAACAGTAATGTTGCTTTAATCCTACCTCTTGGTATTTTATCTTCTTTTCAGTTGTTATCGTTAAGAAGTAAAGATCTCGATAATTCGCGCTTGTTTTCTTCCTTCTCTCTAAAATGTCTGGCATATTATTTAAAATGTGTGGTCTGTACTGATAGGATGAGCCTAGCATATAGCTAAATTATTCGCTGAGAGTATCGATTGTAGGGAGATTGGTTGCTTAAAACATACAACTTTGTTGCTAATGGCTTGATGAATAATTTAGCATTTTTATCTCTTGAGTTCATTATTATTATTCAGAACTTTTGAAACAGTACCCTTCAGTCGTTAATATTACATTTATTAAAACAGCTTTATTATGATAAAATTACAATCTGCCTCATTGGGCAATAAGTAATTGTGATTAATCTTTTCATTCATACCGTATTTACAATTTTCATTAACTCGCTCATTCATACAGTATTTACAAACAGCCCAGAGACCTCCCAAATCCACATGGTGGTCACCTCCCTCGCCTGCCAAAGAGGAACGGTCTTGAGAAGTCCCCCACGCTCCTCCGTCAGCCGCGTCACTGGATAAGAGCCCGCGGAGGTTGACCAAGAACTTGAGAGCCGCAGACGCTCAGGACACAAATGAATATATAGTTAACGTAATTGACTTTTTAAAGCAATAAAACATTTAAGGACCTCGGCATAAACAACTATGTGTCGTATGCATATCGTAAGTGCTACGTGTTGTCTTTTTTCTTAAATTACTCGAGAATAAATAACCTTTTTCTAACTTTCTAAAGCCATTTGATATTTCAGAGATCGTCCATAATTGATGAGCTAAAACACATTACCTCTTAATAATGTAGTATATATTACGAAAGTTATTATACATTTATGTATTTAAAATTCAATAATTTAAGAAACCAGTGTTGGTTAATATTATTTTATAAATTGTGTTTTATAATTTCTTAAGCAGTACTAGTTGCATTTCACAACTAACCTAGACCAATTCCGGTAACTTTGTATTTTAGTGGTAAAAATACTTGTCTTCTGTATTTGCCCGTACTCCGTATCCGTATCGTAGAAATCCCCTCCCCCCCCATTCTTTAAACCATAAAATAAAATAGTGATTTTTCTCATATAGAGGCGATGTGAAGTTTTAACACGTCCTGAATAAATAAAACGCAATCATCCCGACTAGGTAAAGTTTGGCTTCCAACATTTTAACGAAACTTAGGTTTTGCCCAGCAACCGTGAGTCCGCTTGATTTTGACTATTTGTGTTGTAAAAATTTTCCAAATGTGAGACAGGTAAATTGAGATACAAACGCATTGCACAGAGTCTAAATGTGACAACAAATGACTTTTAAGGTCACAGGTCATGACCGAGTGGCCTTATCTCGCTCAAGTACGCGAACTTAACCTAACTTAACCTAGCGAACCTAAGGGTCGAAATTTAAAGGCTTTCTGCTGAATTTAAAGATACTATGGCTAAGTGGAATGGTAATTGAGCATATGTTTAATTAAACAGCTGTTGATACAAAGGGATCATGGGAACGGGATGACTCACAGCTGTTTTAAATTTCAAATCTCGAATTTTTGTTTATTCAATTTCTCTCACATCTCCCTTTAGCAATCCAGAGCCCCACATAATGATATGGTCCATTCTTGTTCAGAACAGAAAACACCTTCCCCACAAGAACTTACCTACGTTGTAGATCGGCAATCATTTATGCAAATTAAAATTTGGCAAAATTATCTAGTACAATAATCTGTGATATATGTCTGATTTCTATTTAAAGTTAGTCAACCCATTTTTTTGTATGGATTTAGGTCGAGTCTTCCGTTTTTTATTTATTTTGCCCTCATTAAATAACAAAATTATATTAATTTTGACGAGTGCAGGAGTTTCTCTTGCACTCTTTGCAACTGCTGAACGTATCTATCCTCAGTAACCGTTAAATTTGACTTCAAGAACTCGTGGTGAATGATTCCTAGACAATCCCAACATACACACAATAAAATCTTTTTGCCGTGGATGTTTGCTTTCGGATCTGGTAGGGGTGGGGTGGTTGATCCTGGTCTTTTGCGGACTATATTGTCATAGGTAACTCATTTTTCATCTCCTGTTACAATCCTGTTTAAAAAAGGCTCAATTTTTACCCGTGAGAGCAGACTTGTGGCGATTGACATGCGATCTTCTTTATTCCGATTGATTGACTGAGATTGTGAGGTACCCACACTCCTAACTTGCTGACTTTCCCTTACTTCTCCAGGTGGTGGTTAACAGTTGATTGTGATGTATTCAACCTTTCTACTATACCTCTAGTTGATTGACATGGATTTCGCTCCAATATTGCCTTTAAAAGCTTGTCATCAAAGTCGGAAGGACGTCCCGCCTTCGGTTCGTCTTTTAAGGTCGTATCTCCAGAACGGAATTTTATAAACCAATTTCTAACTGCCCGATCAGTTATTAGTCCTTCACCATATACACTGCATATTTTTTCAGCTGTCGCCCTAGCACTATTGCCTTGTTTGAATTCCCAAAGCATTACATGACGAATATGTACTTTTCGACTCTCCATTTCAGAGGTAAAAAAAAACAGTTTAACGTAACGTGTATCACACAAAACAGTTGACAAAAGACTAACTGAAGCCTCGCCTATATAGTGAAAACAAAAACTTGTTGTCATGGTAACTCATAGCGGGTAGATACGAACAATAGATTCTACTTAGCTGCACCGGAAGTTACTTATGACTCCACCTGTTATATCTAAGTTACGCTTTTGAATATACATACATATATATGTTTGATGAATAGTTCTTGTAATCTTGAGTTAAAGTTTTGAATAAAAACTACAATGAATAGATGAGAAATGTCATAGTCTACTCTCAATGTTAAAATTTCATTACAGAATTGTCTGTTCACCATAACCCTTGGGTTATGGCTCTGTAACAAGACGTTATATAACAGGTAGCTTATTGTATGGCGAATCTCTTTGGGGTTATATCTGATTAGAATTTATATGCGTAATGGATTATGTCATGCAAATCAATTGTAATTGAATGACAACTGGGCATCTTCCCCGTGACTATTGGCACTCTTCTCTCGCCACAAAGTACACAGTTCCCTGGTCTATTAAACCCTTTAAGTATTCATTGTGTTACCTAACTTACCTTTTCTATCCAGAAAGAGAATGGTGTAGTTTATTTTGAAAAGAAGCGACCAAGTGATGAAGCCTATATTTGTATACAGAGTTAGGGACCTGAAACCCTCCCTCATGTCATGTGTTACATCGTGTGTGGTATGTGTGGTGGTCTATGGTAAAACCTTAAAAGCAAGTAATTCCATTTTTAGTGGTTCTGGGATTTAATTTGCTCGTCTGTAAATAAGAAGTGGGATGACATACGTAAAAACTAATTAATAATAAACAAAATCAACTATGAACAAACTTAAAACGAACATGGTGCAACACACGTGTGTAACACATGTCACGTGGACTCTCGGTTAGGTGCTTTTAGGTACAGTATACATAGCAGGCGCATATTATGGTTCATATCAAGTGAGATTAAGACTCAGAATATAGGCCAAATAGCATAGTTTCTTGAAAATAAATTTGAAATATAACCTTTGGGTCTATCCAGCAAATCTATTTATTTAATTAGAGTTATAATTGTATCTAGTGACAAATGATATGCCATTAATACATTTATTGGTAATTTTATGACAGCTGTAATTTCCTTAACTTTAGTGAAACTTTTTTTTTGCATTAGAACAATGCAAGCAATAGGGTCATTTATATCCTAATTAGAAATTCACAACTCAAAAAACGTACTCATCGTCCCCAGAGTTTTTTAAAAATTTAAATATTATTTTGGACTTAGTCCCAACCTGGCAATTCATCGGGCAATCCATACTCCGCACTACGTAAATGATTAAATAATCCATAATTTCAATTGTACTTTTTTTTATACAAACCATGGTTATGGATATGGTGTCCCAGAATTAACGCAAGATTTAAATTTGCCGCCATTTGTGCAGTAAAGTGCTGGCAACCCTAAAAAAAAAAACTATTGGTTAGTAAAAAGGAATCGTTGTTACACGATAGAACAACGTGTTTATTTTTGAACATTATCTTAAAAATAATAAAAGTTTGGCGGCGTAGTTCGAAAATTTCATACAAAATATAGTCGGAATAGTGTTTTGACTTCATCAACTGTGAAGAAATTAATTGAAAAATGTAGGGAGACTGGATCAGTTGGAGACATTTAACACACTGGTCGTCCAAAAACAAGCCGTTCAAATGTCAATATCGAAGCAGTGCGTGAGAGTGTTGTTGAAAATCCATAACACAGTTCTTTGTGCCGAAATTGGATGATATTTATGTGGCCAATATGTGGTTTCAACAAGATGGTGCCACATTCCATACACCCCATGAAACAATTCAAATACTGTATGAGACATTTCCAGGTCGTGTACTCTCTCGTTTCGGTGGTCAGAATTGTGATTTAACCCTAGATCGTGTGATTTAACATCTTTAGATTTCTTTTTATGGGGTTATTTGAAGTCGAAGGAGTATGTCAACAAGCCCACATCAACCCGTGCATTAAAAGAGGAAATTCAACGCTGCATCAACGAAATTCAACCACATTTATGCCAAATGGTAATGGAAAATTTCGACAAAAGAGCGCGTATGTGCCAGAAAAGTCGTGGAGGCCCATTTGCCCGATGTGTTATTCCATAAATAACCCTATCCTATTTACTTTATAATTCAATAAAAAAATAACAACAAAAATACTAAAAATTGTGTTTTCTATTTAAATCAAATCTTGCGTTAATTCTGGGGCAACCCTCTACTATGGTTGTTGTCCGTATAAAATACACGTTATCTACATCTACGTATTACAACGAAGTGTACTTATTTCCGTGAAAAAATCCCCAATGAGTCATATAATTGTCCTTATCTCTTGAATTCCCCGATGGGTAAAAACTCCCTTTATCGACTACAATCAGCTACCTATATCTCCTCATTCGCTGGTCGTAGTTTGTGTTTTACACACAATGGGTGTTGGTTCCTCTCTAGTTATGGACATATGAAATTATCCAATAGAACTAACAGGCTCCAAGCAACACACATAATACAGAAGTGCTGAACATGCAAATGTTAAATATGATGACATAGCATCTACTCTACAATTCCTTATAGTTCCAATCTGCAACGTTGACCAACACCCCATGTTGAGAGAATCTCCCCCGCCCTTATGCACTCTAAACCTAAATGGAGGTCCCTACTATTTCCGGATAACTTTTTTCACAGGCTCTTCCGAAATAAACTTTTACAATATTACCCCATAGCTAAGTATAGGGTTGGCACCAGTAGATAGCGTTATGTTTGTTTCGTTATTCTTTTATCAATGTTAGAATGTTTTTCTTTTGAGATTTGGTAGTCGATACCTTTAGGCTGCTATAGAAACAAATTCCGTGTAATTTTGTTTACAACTGTCAGTTTTAACATGGAGTGCAAAAAGAAGCGTTTTTGGCACATTTTACTTTTTTATTTTTATAAAGGCAAGAAAACGGACGAGGCTCACAAAGAGATATGTGAGTTTATGGTGTTGATTGTTTAACAGATCGCACGTGTTAGAATGGTTTAGAATATTTCGTTCTGCACATTTTTCACTGAAAAATGACCTACTGAAGTTGATGATAAAATGAAAGCCTTAATTGAATCGAATCGTCATATAACTGTGCAAGAGATTGCAAAACAGTTAAATGTATCACACACAACAATTGAAAATCATATAGGACCTCTTGGACTATGACCAGCTTGGTTGGGAAGGGACCTTGCACCATCGGATTATCACTTATTTCAAAGTTTACAAACCTTTTTAAATGGTAAAAATTTAAGTAATAACGATTACCTCATATCGTACTTGACTGAGTTTTATGCTGATAAGGACCAGAAGCTCTATAAGCGCGGGATCATGAAGTTAGCAGAAAGATGGCAAATGGTCATCGAACAGAATGGAAGATATTTGACTGATTAAAGATCATTTTTTGTATAGAAAAAATGAAGTTTTATCTCACACTAAAAAACTGAAATTACTCTCTCGCCAACCTCAATACAGTCTATTTATAATTAACAGGCAAATGAAAAAATTGGGTGATCATCATTAGTCGTTATCAATACAATTGGGACCAATACCGCTATACAAATTTATCTGTTATAATTTATATTGTTTATTATGTTAATAATAAAAGCATAGGCTTATAACTCAAATTGCTCTACCTGTGAGAGTCATATCATTGAAGTGTAATATCCCTGGTTTTCCCGGCTCGTTCAATGACTTGGGAGCACACTTTTTCAACTCTAATCGCTTCAGCTATGGAGTCAATCCGTTGAGGGTGCCACCCGCTAATCAATGGAGGTAAAATTATCCAGCTATATCAGCGTTCCTGTTTAGATGCGATGGCGTTAAGGTGAAAAGCCATTTAACAGTGACAAGTAGTCCGTGTCAAGGACTCATGCTGATTTCCCACGGGTGTGGTCCGTCGTCTAGGAGACATTTCCAACCTGGTCCTCATTAATATTCTAGAACGGGCTTATGTTATCAACAAGAAATGAGAGAGAGCGCTCCAGGGAAATATTCACTCGATGGGATAGTAGACAGAAGAAGCTTTAAGGGCATATTGTTTAGATTACAATACTAATGATTCAATCGTTCATTTATTTATCACAATACTCATTGCTAAGGAATAGAACGTGGAGTCGAAGTGAACCCGTGTCCTTTCTGGAGTTGTGGAGGACAGGTGCGACTGCTTTGGCTGACGGGTCTTCTAAGCAAGAGGTACAGTCACCAAATTTTCTGATTGAAGAAAAAGAGGACATTTAGTAAAATACACAAAAAACATAGATCATTATGTACCTTTTTATTTTTAAATTGATAAAACTTGTGATATGATGAGGAAGTATAAACTTACAAGCTTCACTATAAAACATACAATTTATTTTTAAAATGATCCCACAAATGAAAAAATGATAATCATATAGGATACAATATTACGACTAGTTTGGAGTAGGATTAGTTAAATTATTGCACACAACATTTAGGCTTTAATCAATGCAACTACAAACAAAAGTATACACAAAACAAGATAAATAACAAAAAATAATACATTATTATAGAAGAATATATGCTTTCAATTACAATATATTTTGAGTCATGGATACGCTCCATACGCTCAGGACATGATTAGAGAATCTGGTGGTTGCCAGGACTCCCATTGTCACGTATTTATAGATGGTCACGAAGCCACTGCCGTTTTAGTCTCTGAGGAGGATTATAGGGATGAGTGGTGCAGTACAATGACTGTGCTAGGGAATTAGGGTGGTTGGATAGGTTACTATGGAATTTCATGAACTTACTTATTAGTGAAAATAATAAAGCTGCGCTATTTATCCTTTAATGCGTACATAAGTAGACTCAATTTAGACCCGTGCAAGACTTACTATCCGAGAACATCATAAAAAGTCTTGTGTTTGAAACCCCACCTCTTTCCCGGTAATAAGCTGAAGGTGACCCTGATCACCTAGTGTTGTATATGTGACTATGAAATTTTAACCACAAAAAGAAAGTATTATATTTATGCACTCCTTCAAATGCATCTGTGAATGGCAAAAAGAGGAGAGATTTGTGTATCAATTATTAATTATTATATACTTTTTTCATGCTATAATTAGGAGGTTTTAAAATAGTTAAAAAAAATAATCCCACCTCTTTTTATTTGGCAAATAATTAAAAAATAATTAGTGCTATCAAAGTATAGATTATTTGAAGATTGTAGTTTTAACACACCTTTTTTTTTTTTTTTTTTATATTTCTCCCTCCCAAACCCCCTTTATTTAAACATTTGTTATGACAAAACCTGTATATAATGTAGCGATGCCACAGGAAATACATAAATAATTTGTAAATAGACACGCCTGAGGATCTATAATTATTTGCAATTTTAAAGGGGCTATGAAAGAAGAAGAAAAAAAAAAAAAACTCATACAAGAATGAACAGTTTGTTTTCTCTACTAGTATGATAATGCAAACCAGGTAGATCGGGATTGTTCGGCATTATTCGTACACATTCGTAGATGCGTTAACACTCTGTGAATTTTAAATTGCCATTATTACAATGTACTAATTACTGTTTAGAATCCTGGTAATTTTGTTGGTATTTAAAATATTTTATATTTTTTTTAAATGTTCCCTTAATAAATTTTATGGAATAGTTTGTAAAAACAAACATCAAACTCCTCCTATATAAAATACTATATATTTTCTTGACTGTATGTATTCAGATGTTAGGATAGTGTCTTCCTCGTTATTTACCATTATTTGTGTTTCTGCTATGTTATATTTTAATTTAATATTGTATCATATATTTTTATAAGGTTCTATCTATGAATTTATTTACTGGAATGCTTTTTAAAATTCTTAGTCACGCGATATTTCTTTTTTATCGGCCATACTTAATTATTATTCATAGAGGACTTGGTCTAAGAATACAGTTTCTTTATATATCTAACCTTGTTACAATTTCAGCCAGAGAATCGCTGTTAGGACCTCACGTAATTGAAATGTTGCATATTAAAACAGAAGTTTGACATACAACACTCATATAACCCCATAGTTTATTGCTCAAATGAAAATAAACAAGGAATTTGAATTTATTTTTACGCAATGTTCAGCATTTTAACACAACTCCATTACCCATGCAAGGCTAGCAACAACAGACAGGAGGAAAATAAATGTTGATCCTATTACAAATGGATTGTTTAAGCCGGTGGTGGCAGGGGGGGGGGTCAGCTTTATTTATGCAAATTTACTCTTCATGCAAATGGCCGCTTGCCCAGTCGGTGGAATCTAGTTTTCCCAGAGGAAAGTGTGTGCAAATAGATGACTTATTTCACATTTGACAAAGGAATGGAACGAAAATAAATTTGAGGCGTTAAAGTAGCGATATACTTAAGCCTATTCTATAACTTCCTTTAGTGAAATTCTGATAAAAACCAGCACTGAGTGTTAGTTTTTATGTCTCTCCTGTGAAATTTTTGAAAATGATTAAACGACTCAAATGAGATCAGTAGAATGTGGACCGACAATACCGGACTATGTAATAACAGTAAAGAGAGAATATAATATATATTATTATTAATATATATTAACGATGTATTAATTCTTAATAATATATTGAAGGAATCCGTCTCGAAGAGCATTCCCCGGGTAGAGAAAGAGGTGCGCATGAAGATAGGCGATTTAGGAAAGTTTTCGCTCAATAAAAAAGGTGTGGTCCCTAAATATACCTCTGGAACTGATATCCCAGTTGAATGAGCTCCTGGCCGGAGATCATAAAAAGGTGTGGTCCCTAAATATACCTCTGGAACTGATATCCCAGTTGAATGAGCTCCTGGCCGGAGATCATAAAAAGGTGTGGTCCCTAAATATACCTCTGGAACTGATATCCCAGTTGAATGAGCTGCTGGCCGGAGATCATAAAAAGGTGTGGTCCCTAAATATACCTCTGGAACTGATATCCCAGTTGAATGAGCTGCTGGCCGGAGATCATAAAAAGGTGTGGTCCCTAAATATACCTCTGGAACTGATATCCCAGTTGAATGACCTGCTGGCCGGAGATCATAAAAAAGGTGTGGTCCCTAAATATACCTCTGGAACTGATATCCCAGTTGAATGAGCTGCTGGCCGGAGATCATAAAAAGGTGTGGTCCCTAAATATACCTCTGGAACTGATATCCCAGTTGAATGAGCTGCTGGCCGGAGATCATAAAAAGGTGTGGTCCCTAAATATACCCCTGGAACTGATATCCCAGTTGAATGAGCTCCTGGCCGGAGATCATAAAAAGGTGTGGTCCCTAAATATACCTCTGGAACTTATATCCCAGTTGAATGAGCTGCTGGCCGGAGATCATAAAAAGGTGTGGTCCCTAAATATACCTCTGGAACTGATATCCCAGTTGAATGAGCTGCTGGCCGGAGATCATAAAAAGGTGTGGTCCCTAAATATACCTCTGGAACTGATATCCCAGTTGAATGAGCTCCTGGCCGGAGATCATAAAAAGGTGTGGTCCCTAAATATACCTCTGGAACTGATATCCCAGTTGAATGAGCTCCTGGCCGGAGATCATAAAAAGGTTTGGGCCTAAATATACCTCTGGAACTTATATCCCAGTTAAATGAGCTGCTGGCCGGAGATCATAAAAAGGTGTGGTCCCTAAATATACCTCTGGAACTGATATCCCACTTGAATGAGCTCCTGGCAGGAGATCATAAAAAGGTGTGGTCCCTAAATATACCTCTGGAACTGATATCCCAGTTGAATGAGCACCTGGCCGGAGATCATAAAAAGGTGTGGTCCCTAAATATACCTCTGGAACTGATATCCCAGTTGAATGAGCTCCTGGCCGGAGATCATAAAAAGGTGTGGTCCCTAAATATACCTCTGGAACTGATATCCCAGTTGAATGAGCTGCTGGCCGGAGATCATAAAAAGGTGTGGGCCTAAATATACCTCTGGAACTTATATCCCAGTTAAATGAGCTGCTGGCCGGAGATCATAAAAAGGTGTGGGCCTAAATATACCTCTGGAACTGATATCTCAGTTGAATGAGCTGCTGGCCGGAGATCATAAAAAGGTGTGGGCCTAAATATACCTCTGGAACTTATATCCCAGTTAAATGAGCTGCTGGCCGGAGATCATAAAAAGGTCTGGGCCTAAATATACCTCTGGAACTTATATCCCAGTTAAATGAGCTGCTGGCCGGAGATCATAAAAAGGTGTGGTCCCTAAATATACCTCTGGAACTGATATCCCAGTTGAATGAGCTCCTGGCCGGAGATCATAAAAAGGTGTGGTCCCTAAATATACCTCTGGAACTGATATCCCAGTTGAATGAGCACCTGGCCGGAGATCATAAAAAGGTGTGGTCCCTAAATATACCTCTGGAACTGATATCCCAGTTGAATGAGCTCCTGGCCGGAGATCATAAAAAGGTGTGGTCCCTAAATATACCTCTGGAACTGATATCCCAGTTGAATGAGCTGCTGGCCGGAGATCATAAAAAGGTGTGGGCCTAAATATACCTCTGGAACTTATATCCCAGTTAAATGAGCTGCTGGCCGGAGATCATAAAAAGGTGTGGGCCTAAATATACCTCTGGAACTGATATCTCAGTTGAATGAGCTGCTGGCCGGAGATCATAAAAAGGTGTGGGCCTAAATATACCTCTGGAACTTATATCCCAGTTAAATGAGCTGCTGGCCGGAGATCATAAAAAGGTCTGGGCCTAAATATACCTCTGGAACTTATATCCCAGTTAAATGAGCTGCTGGCCGGAGATCATAAAAAGGTGTGGGCCTAAATATACCTCTGGAACTTATATCCCAGTTAAATGAGCTGCTGGCCGGAGATCATAAAAAGGTGTGGGCCTAAATATACCTCTGGAACTGATATCTCAGTTGAATGAGCTGCTGGCCGGAGATCATAAAAAGGTGTGGGCCTAAATATACCTCTGGAACTTATATCCCAGTTAAATGAGCTGCTGGCCGGAGATCATAAAAAGGTGTGGGCCTAAATATACCTCTGGAACTTATATCCCAGTTAAATGAGCTGCTGGCCGGAGATCATAAAAAGGTTTGGGCCTAAATATACCTCTGGAACTTATATCCCAGTTAAATGAGCTGCTGGCCGGAGATCATAAAAAGATGTGGGCCTAAATATACCTCTGGAACTTATATCCCAGTTGAATGAGCTGCTGGCCGGAGATCATAAAAAGGTGTGGGCCTAAATATACCTCTGGAACTTATATCCCAGTTAAATGAGCTGCTGGCCGGAGATCATAAAAAGGTGTGGGCCTAAATATACCTCTGGAACTTATATCCCAGTTAAATGAGCTGCTGGCCGGAGATCATAAAAAGGTGTGGGCCTAAATATACCTCTGGAACTTATATCCCAGTTAAATGAGCTGCTGGCCGGAGATCATAAAAAGGTGTGGGCCGAAATATACCTCTGGAACTTATATCCCAGTTAAATGAGCTGCTGGCCGGAGATCATAAAAAGGTGTGGGCCTAAATATACCTCTGGAACTTATATCCCAGTTAAATGAGCTGCTGGCCGAAGATCATAAAAAGGTGTGGGCCTAAATATACCTCTGGAACTTATATCCCAGTTAAATGAGCTGCTGGTCGGAGATCATAAAAAGGTTTGGGCCTAAATATACCTCTGGAACTTATATCCCAGTTAAATGAGCTGCTGGCCGGAGATCATAAAAAGGTGTGGGCCTAAATATACCTCTGGAACTTATATCCCAGTTAAATGAGCTGCTGGCCGGAGATCATAAAAAGGTTTGGGCCTAAATATACCTCTGGAACTTATATCCCAGTTAAATGAGCTGCTGGCCGGAGATCATAAAAAGGTGTGGGCCTAAATATACCTCTGGAACTTATATCCCAGTTAAATGAGCTGCTGGCCAGAGATCATAAAAAGGTTTGGGCCTAAATATACCTCTGGAACTTATATCCCAGTTAAATGAGCAGCTGGCCGGAGATCATAAAAAGGTGTGGGCCTAAATATACCTCTGGAACTTATATCCCAGTTAAATGAGCTGCTGGCCGGAGATCATAAAAAGGTTTGGGCCTAAATATACCTCTGGAACTTATATCCCAGTTAAATGAGCTGCTGGCCGGAGATCATAAAAAGGTTTGGGCCTAAATATACCTCTGGAACTTATATCCCAGTTAAATGAGCTGCTGGCCGGAGATCATAAAATGGTTTGGGCCTAAATATACCTCTGGAACTTATATCCCAGTTAAATGAGCTGCTGGCCGGAGATCATAAAAAGGTGTGGGCCTAAATATACCTCTGGAACTTATATCCCAGTTAAATGAGCTGCTGGCCGGAGATCATAAAAAGGTTTGGGCCTAAATATACCTCTGGAACTTATATCCCAGTTAAATGAGCTGCTGGCCGGAGATCATAAAAAGGTGTGGGCCTAAATATACCTCTGGAACTTATATCCCAGTTAAATGAGCTGCTGGCCGGAGATCATAAAAAGGTTTGGGCCTAAATATACCTCTGGAACTTATATCCCAGTTAAATGAGCTGCTGGCCGGAGATCATAAAAAGGTTTGGGCCTAAATATACCTCTGGAACTTATATCCCAGTTAAATGAGCTGCTGGCCGGAGATCATAAAAAGGTTTGGGCCTAAATATACCTCTGGAACTTATATCCCAGTTAAATGAGCTGCTGGCCGGAGATCATAAAATGGTTTGGGCCTAAATATACCTCTGGAACTTATATCCCAGTTAAATGAGCTGCTGGCCGGAGATCATAAAAAGGTGTGGGCCTAAATATACCTCTGGAACTTATATCCCAGTTAAATGAGCTGCTGGCCGGAGATCATAAAAAGGTTTGGGCCTAAATATACCTCTGGAACTTATATCCCAGTTAAATGAGCTGCTGGCCGGAGATCATAAAAAGGTTTGGGCCTAAATATACCTCTGGAACTTATATCCCAGTTAAATGAGCTGCTGGCCGGAGATCATAAAAAGGTTTGGGCCTAAATATACCTCTGGAACTTATATCCCAGTTAAATGAGCTGCTGGCCGGAGATCATAAAAAGGTTTGGGCCTAAATATACCTCTGGAACTTATATCCCAGTTAAATGAGCTGCTGGCCGGAGATCATAAAAAGGTGTGGGCCTAAATATACCTCTGGAACTTATATCCCAGTTAAATGAGCTGCTTGCCGGAGATCATAAAAAGATGTGGGCCTAAATATACCTCTGGAACTTATATCCCAGTTGAATGAGCTGCTGGCCGGAGATCATAAAAAGGTGTGGGCCTAAATATACCTCTGGAACTTATATCCCAGTTAAATGTGCTGCTGGCCGGAGATCATCAAAAGGTGTGGGCCTAAATATACCTCTGGAACTTATATCCCAGTTAAATGAGCTGCTGGCCGGAGATCATAAAAAGGTGTGGGCCTAAATATACCTCTGGAACTTATATCCCAGTTAAATGAGCTGCTGGCCGGAGATCATAAAAAGGTTTGGGCCTAAATATACCTCTGGAACTTATATCCCAGTTAAATGAGCTGCTGGCCGGAGATCATAAAAAGGTTTGGGCCTAAATATACCTCTGGAACTTATATCCCAGTTGAATGAGCTGCTGGCCGGAGATCATAAAAAGGTGTGGGCCTAAATATACCTCTGGAACTTATATCCCAGTTAAATGAGCTGCTGGCCGGAGATCATAAAAAGGTGTGGGCCGAAATATACCTCTGGAACTTATATCCCAGTTAAATGAGCTGCTGGCCGGAGATCATAAAAAGGTTTGGGCCTAAATATACCTCTGGAACTTATATCCCAGTTAAATGAGCTGCTGGCCAGAGATCATAAAAAGGTGTGGGCCTAAATATACCTCTGGAACTTATATCCCAGTTAAATGAGCTGCTGGCCGGAGATCATAAAAAGGTTTGGGCCTAAATATACCTCTGGAACTTATATCCCAGTTAAATGAGCTGCTGGCCGGAGATCATAAAAAGGTGTGGGCCTAAATATACCTCTGGAACTTATATCCCAGTTAAATGAGCTGCTGGCCGGAGATCATAAAAAGGTTTGGGCCTAAATATACCTCTGGAACTTATATCCCAGTTAAATGAGCTGCTGGCCGGAGATCATAAAAAGGTTTGGGCCTAAATATACCTCTGGAACTTATATCCCAGTTAAATGAGCTGCTGGCCGGAGATCATAAAAAGGTTTGGGCCTAAATATACCTCTGGAACTTATATCCCAGTTAAATGAGCTGCTGGCCGGAGATCATAAAATGGTTTGGGCCTAAATATACCTCTGGAACTTATATCCCAGTTAAATGAGCTGCTGGCCGGAGATCATAAAAAGGTGTGGGCCTAAATATACCTCTGGAACTTATATCCCAGTTAAATGAGCTGCTGGCCGGAGATCATAAAAAGGTTTGGGCCTAAATATACCTCTGGAACTTATATCCCAGTTAAATGAGCTGCTGGCCGGAGATCATAAAAAGGTTTGGGCCTAAATATACCTCTGGAACTTATATCCCAGTTAAATGAGCTGCTGGCCGGAGATCATAAAAAGGTTTGGGCCTAAATATACCTCTGGAACTTATATCCCAGTTAAATGAGCTGCTGGCCGGAGATCATAAAAAGGTGTGGGCCGAAATATACCTCTGGAACTTATATCCCAGTTAAATGAGCTGCTGGCCGGAGATCATAAAAAGGTGTGGGCCTAAATATACCTCTGGAACTTATATCCCAGTTAAATGAGCTGCTGGCCGGAGATCATAAAAAGGTGTGGGCCTAAATATACCTCTGGAACTTATATCCCAGTTAAATGAGCTGCTGGCCGGAGATCATAAAAAGGTGTGGGCCTAAATATACCTCTGGAACTTATATCCCAGTTAAATGAGCTGCTGGCCGGAGATCATAAAAAGGTGTGGGCCTAAATATACCTCTGGAACTTATATCCCAGTTAAATGAGCTGCTGGCCGGAGATCATAAAAAGGTGTGGGCCGAAATATACCTCTGGAACTTATATCCCAGTTAAATGAGCTGCTGGCCGGAGATCATAAAAAGGTGTGGGCCGAAATATACCTCTGGAACTTATATCCCAGTTAAATGAGCTGCTGGCCGGAGATCATAAAAAGGTTTGGGCCTAAATATACCTCTGGAACTTATATCCCAGTTAAATGAGCTGCTGGCCGGAGATCATAAAAAGGTTTGGGCCTAAATATACCTCTGGAACTTATATCCCAGTTAAATGAGCTGCTGGCCGGAGATCATAAAAAGGTGTGGGCCTAAATATACCTCTGGAACTTATATCCCAGTTAAATGAGCTGCTGGCCGGAGATCATAAAAAGGTTTGGGCCTAAATATACCTCTGGAACTTATATCCCAGTTAAATGAGCTGCTGGCCGGAGATCATAAAAAGGTTTGGGCCTAAATATACCTCTGGAACTTATATCCCAGTTAAATGAGCTGCTGGCCGGAGATCATAAAAAGGTGTGGGCCTAAATATACCTCTGGAACTTATATCCCAGTTAAATGAGCTGCTGGCCGGAGATCATAAAAAGGTGTGGGCCTAAATATACCTCTGGAACTTATATCCCAGTTGAATGAGCATCTGGCCGGAGATCATAAAAAGGTGTGGGCCTAAATATACCTCTGGAACTTATATCCCAGTTGAATGAGCTGCTGGCCGGAGATCATAAAAAGGTGTGGGCCTAAATATACCTCTGGAACTTATATCCCAGTTAAATGTGCTGCTGGCCGGAGATCATAAAAAGGTGTGGGCCTAAATATACCTCTGGAACTTATATCCCAGTTAAATGAGCTGCTGGCCGGAGATCATAAAAAGGTGTGGGCCTAAATATACCTCTGGAACTTATATCCCAGTTAAATGAGCTGCTGGCCGGAGATCATAAAAAGGTGTGGGCCTAAATATACCTCTGGAACTTATATCCCAGTTAAATGAGCTGCTGGCCGGAGATCATAAAAAGGTTTGGGCCTAAATATACCTCTGGAACTTATATCCCAGTTGAATGAGCTGCTGGCCGGAGATCATAAAAAGGTGTGGGCCTAAATATACCTCTGGAACTTATATCCCAGTTGAATGAGCTGCTGGCCGGAGATCATAAAAAGGTGTGGGCCTAAATATACCTCTGGAACTTATATCCCAGTTGAATGAGCTGCTGGCCGGAGATCATAAAAAGGTTTGGGCCTAAATATACCTCTGGAACTTATATCCCAGTTAAATGAGCTTCTGGCCGGAGATCATAAAAAGGTGTGGGCCTAAATATACCTCTGGAACTTATATCCCAGTTGAATGAGCTGCTGGCCGGAGATCATAAAAAGGTGTGGGCCTAAATATACCTCTGGAACTTATATCCCAGTGAAATGAGCTGCTGGCCGGAGATCATAAAAAGGTGTGGGCCGAAATATACCTCTGGAACTTATATCCCAGTTAAATGAGCTGCTGGCCGGAGATCATAAAAAGGTGTGGGCCTAAATATACCTCTGAAACTTATATCCCAGTTAAATGAGCTGCTGGCCGGAGATCATAAAAAGGTGTGGGCCGAAATATACCTCTGGAACTTATATCCCAGTTAAATGAGCTGCTGGCCGGAGATCATAAAAAGGTTTGGGCCTAAATATACCTCTGGAACTTATATCCCAGTTAAATGAGCTGCTGGCCGGAGATCATAAAAAGGTGTGGGCCTAAATATACCTCTGGAACTTATATCCCAGTTAAATGAGCTGCTGGCCGGAGATCATAAAAAGGTTTGGGCCTAAATATACCTCTGGAACTTATATCCCAGTTAAATGAGCTGCTGGCCGGAGATCATAAAAAGGTGTGGGCCTAAATATACCTCTGGAACTTATATCCCAGTTAAATGAGCTGCTGGCCGGAGATCATAAAAAGGTTTGGGCCTAAATATACCTCTGGAACTTATATCCCAGTTAAATGAGCTGCTGGCCGGAGATCATAAAAAGGTTTGGGCCTAAATATACCTCTGGAACTTATATCCCAGTTAAATGAGCTGCTGGCCGGAGATCATAAAATGGTTTGGGCCTAAATATACCTCTGGAACTTATATCCCAGTTAAATGAGCTGCTGGCCGGAGATCATAAAAAGGTTTGGGCCTAAATATACCTCTGGAACTTATATCCCAGTTAAATGAGCTGCTGGCCGGAGATCATAAAAAGGTGTGGGCCTAAATATACCTCTGGAACTTATATCCCAGTTAAATGAGCTGCTGGCCGGAGATCATAAAAAGGTTTGGGCCTAAATATACCTCTGGAACTTATATCCCAGTTAAATGAGCTGCTGGCCGGAGATCATAAAAAGGTGTGGGCCTAAATATACCTCTGGAACTTATATCCCAGTTAAATGAGCTGCTGGCCGGAGATCATAAAAAGGTTTGGGCCTAAATATACCTCTGGAACTTATATCCCAGTTAAATGAGCTGCTGGCCGGAGATCATAAAAAGGTTTGGGCCTAAATATACCTCTGGAACTTATATCCCAGTTAAATGAGCTGCTGGCCGGAGATCATAAAATGGTTTGGGCCTAAATATACCTCTGGAACTTATATCCCAGTTAAATGAGCTGCTGGCCGGAGATCATAAAAAGGTGTGGGCCTAAATATACCTCTGGAACTTATATCCCAGTTAAATGAGCTGCTGGCCGGAGATCATAAAAAGGTTTGGGCCTAAATATACCTCTGGAACTTATATCCCAGTTAAATGAGCTGCTGGCCGGAGATCATAAAAAGGTTTGGGCCTAAATATACCTCTGGAACTTATATCCCAGTTAAATGAGCTGCTGGCCGGAGATCATAAAAAGGTTTGGGCCTAAATATACCTCTGGAACTTATATCCCAGTTAAATGAGCTGCTGGCCGGAGATCATAAAAAGGTGTGTGCCTAAATATACCTCTGGAACTTATATCCCAGTTAAATGAGCTGCTGGCCGGAGATCATAAAAAGGTTTGGGCCTAAATATACCTCTGGAACTTATATCCCAGTTAAATGAGCTGCTGGCCGGAGATCATAAAAAGGTTTGGGCCTAAATATACCTCTGGAACTTATATCCCAGTTAAATGAGCTGCTGGCCGGAGATCATAAAAAGGTGTGGGCCTAAATATACCTCTGGAACTTATATCCCAGTTAAATGAGCTGCTTGCCGGAGATCATAAAAAGGATGTGGGCCTAAATATACCTCTGGAACTTATATCCCAGTTGAATGAGCTGCTGGCCGGAGATCATAAAAAGGTGTGGGCCTAAATATACCTCTGGAACTTATATCCCAGTTAAATGTGCTGCTGGCCGGAGATCATAAAAAGGTGTGGGCCTAAATATACCTCTGGAACTTATATCCCAGTTAAATGAGCTGCTGGCCGGAGATCATAAAAAGGTGTGGGCCTAAATATACCTCTGGAACTTATATCCCAGTTAAATGAGCTGCTGGCCGGAGATCATAAAAAGGTGTGGGCCTAAATATACCTCTGAAACTTATATCCCAGTTAAATGAGCTGCTGGCCGGAGATCATAAAAAGGTTTGGGCCTAAATATACCTCTGGAACTTATATCCCAGTTAAATGAGCTGCTGGCCGGAGATCATAAAAAGGTTTGGGCCTAAATATACCTCTGGAACTTATATCCCAGTTAAATGAGCTGCTGGCCGGAGATCATAAAAAGGTGTGGGCCTAAATATACCTCTGGAACTTATATCCCAGTTAAATGAGCTGCTGGCCGGAGATCATAAAAAGGTTTGGGCCTAAATATACCTCTGGAACTTATATCCCAGTTAAATGAGCTGCTGGCCGGAGATCATAAAAAGGTGTGGGCCTAAATATACCTCTGGAACTTATATCCCAGTTAAATGAGCTGCTGGCCGGAGATCATAAAAAGGTTTGGGCCTAAATATACCTCTGGAACTTATATCCCAGTTAAATGAGCTGCTGGCCGGAGATCATAAAAAGGTGTGGGCCTAAATATACCTCTGGAACTTATATCCCAGTTAAATGAGCTGCTGGCCGGAGATCATAAAAAGGTGTGGGCCTAAATATACCTCTGGAACTTATATCCCAGTTAAATGAGCTGCTGGCCGGAGATCATAAAAAGGTTTGGGCCTAAATATACCTCTGGAACTTATATCCCAGTTAAATGAGCTGCTGGCCGGAGATCATAAAATGGTTTGGGCCTAAATATACCTCTGGAACTTATATCCCAGTTAAATGAGCTGCTGGCCGGAGATCATAAAAAGGTGTGGGCCTAAATATACCTCTGGAACTTATATCCCAGTTAAATGAGCTGCTGGCCGGAGATCATAAAAAGGTTTGGGCCTAAATATACCTCTGGAACTTATATCCCAGTTAAATGAGCTGCTGGCCGGAGATCATAAAAAGGTTTGGGCCTAAATATACCTCTGGAACTTATATCCCAGTTAAATGAGCTGCTGGCCGGAGATCATAAAAAGGTTTGGGCCTAAATATACCTCTGGAACTTATATCCCAGTTAAATGAGCTGCTGGCCGGAGATCATAAAAAGGTGTGGGCCTAAATATACCTCTGGGAACTTATATCCCCAGTTAAATGAGCTGCTGGCCGGAGATCATAAAAAGGTTTGGGCCTAAATATACCTCTGGAACTTATATCCCAGTTAAATGAGCTGCTGGCCGG